>JANZYN010000158.1:0-61067 GCA_025583755.1 Cordyceps tenuipes
AATATTACTTACTTTTAAATAATTCTATTTAAAATACTTATTAATATATACTAGGTATATATAGAATAGTTAATAACTTACTTTAGTTACTTAATATATATTATAGTTACTATATATCTATTAGTATATACTAAAAATATACTATAATATATTATACTTAATAAAGTTAGGTTAATAGGCTATATATAAATCTATTAGTCTAGTTAGTATATACTTAGTATATAAGGGAATAATAGGTGTTCTATATAGAAATAAGGATATTATAGAAGGGAAAAAGGAGGAAAAGAGGGGAGGTAGCTATATTCCTATATAACTCTATATATTTATATTATAGTTTATATCTCTTTATTCTTTAATACTATTTAGATTTAAATTACTTTATTAGTATAAAGAATATAATATAAAGATAGGTATAAAGGTAGGTATCTAGTATATATAACGTATCTACTATAGATTAATATTTTTCTACTACTACCGCCCTACTTTAAGGTATAGATGACCTTTTTTAAGGTATAGATGAGCTATATGCCCCCTAGCTTAGCGTCTTACCTGCTGAGCACGCGAAATCGAGTATACTTGACGGTTCCACTATTTTGCTGTACGCGACTTGTCAGATATGAAGACACAGAAACGGGTATAACTGCCAAAACTATGAGTTTTGGCGCAACAGACATCTGAAGGATTTGCATAGTACCCGTGAAGTAGACTGCTCACTTCATTCTCTAACAGAGGCACAATGGAGGCTATTATGAATGTAGTATAGAAGCACATTACTGATTAATAATATACAAAGTAATTGCGTAAAACTTTACTGAGAATACTGGATAGTTACAAATATAATTTTCCGCTTCCGTACCCGGAAATCTGCGTTCAAAATCCACCATCGAAGCGGAAAGTCCCTATCTGTCACATTAATTCCTCAAGTAAGGTTTTAGAGGAGGCCCAGGTGTCAGCTATTGTCCATGATGGGATCCAAAATCCTGTCAACCAGCCAGCGTATCGGGTATGTGTGGGGGGAGAGGGACATTGGTAGGAACTTGTACCAATCGAATTGGTCCCTCGTCATCAAGTTGTTTGTCATTTTGATAGATTCCCAGTATTCGGGATAGAAACCACTCGACTCCCAATCTATAATTGCGGCCACAGTCCAGCCTCCATTCTCGTCCCTGCATACCATGATGTTCGCTGGGCGAATGTCGCCGTGGGTAAAAACGATCTTACAAGTTGCCGAAGATGTTGGTAAAAAGTGACGCAGAAACCAGGTGTAGACGGGAGATGCCGTTTTGGACCCAGAAAACATAAAAGCCTCGAACTGTTGTATATTGGTGATAGTTTCGGTGCTTATGCGTGTTCCTCGTCTCGCATCTTTACAGCCTTGTCCATCAACACCACCAAACGGAGTGCCTGGTGGAAAGGGAAGCGCTCTCAGCTGGGAGAAGATAGAGTCCAGCTGCCGACTGACGTCGTGTTTCTGCAAATCGTCGAGTTGCGGCCACGCCTTCTCCAGATCAAGTCCCGGCACGAATGTGGTGAATTGGGCGTAATAAATTCCCAGCTGGATAACGCCATGTAGTCTTGGGGCTGGGAAGGTAGGTAAATGCTCTTCCAGGTAAGCCAGAGTCCTGTATTCTGTCTGGAGGTACTGTTCACTGGTGACTTTGGCAACTATACCATCAGCGACCCGAAAGACCATGACACACGCAGCCCAAGGACCTTCGTAGATGACTTCGGAAGCATTATCCAGTAGTTGAATCGTAGCCTTGGCGAGATCATCGACATCGTTTCCAAGAATAAGCGCGAGGTCGGTTGATAACTTGGATACGATAGCACATGGATCAGTGGCATTGAGACGGGATCGGATATCGTGGCGTGGAAAAGATGTCCGGCCTGCGGTGGTAAGATTATTAGCCTCTGTCTGGAGCAATTCATGGGACAGACAGTGGAGTGAAATACAGACCCGGCATTGGAGTCTTGAACAACTGCAGTTTCTCCGAGTACGTGGACGAAAGGAGACTGCTGATGTCTGCCTCTGGATCGTTTTTCAAAACCCCCTGAATGGCTAGGAGTTCCTTTGCGTTGAATCTCGCAGCAGGAGTCTTCCGATTAGTTTTGTTCACTCGATTTTTCGTGGGCGGCTGACTGGGTCGATTAATGCTGTTTTTTGAATTCATCTTGGTCTGCCGCTTGTGCTGTGTGGGCGTGAATACAGTCAACGGTTCATGAGATTTGCATCAGTAACGGACGAAGTTGTCGCTTTATTAGGCATAGTGTCACATTTTGAGTGATCTAGCACACAGTGACACGTGACTCATTCCATACTTTCTGTTCCCGAGCTATTCGACAATATGTAATGGTTACAACCCGCACTTAAACTTGGAGCTTTTTTATTGAGGGAATTCTTAATACTAGAGACCTGAGCACAGGTACGCGCAAATACGCGTGATAAGGCGACGGAAAAAGCGCTGTGGATGTGAGAAAGCAGTGGAGAGCGGTGTTTGTCCCGTGTGGTGAACTATAGAATACGAGAGTCGGGCCTTTTTCTACCGAAGTCGCTGTGGGAGCCAGTTTTCCTGCCCGCTTTTCGGAGATTTTGCAGGCCAGCTTACAGCGCAGTACAGAGGGAAGGGTCGCTGAATAGCACCGGGCTGCGCACTAGAACCTGCTCAGGTCGCCATTTGTGGAATGCCATATAGGATGAACTTATTTGATCGACACCTATAGATTGATATTATAAAGCTTATTCATGTGCGTGGTCCCTATCTTTTGTTCCGATTTCAGCATCGTGCCCCACCGAAGCTCTCCCGGCAACGACTCATCGACAGCGGTGACGTTTCCGCTAAAACGCCTCCATCCCAACATTATTAAGCCCATACCATAGTTACGGACAAGCTTTTCTCTCCTCTCGCCTCTCCGGTCGTTTTTCTGAACGTTTATTTATATCAGCGACATATTCCAACTTTCCGGCATTCCCCAATAATCCCAATTACACATTTTTAAACCCGGCTATACAAAATGGCTACTAAGACTTTCAACGTCGGCGTCATTGGATATGGGTATGTCTACTACCCCTCCCCCTCCCCCGCCACGCCCACCTCGGATCACCAATTGCACAGCGAAGATCGACTCAATTTTCAATCAAGTCTCAGACATTTCAATGCATTATTGAAACCGTCTCCCCAGTCTGCAGTAATGGCTAACGTTCGCCCCCCAGCATGTCTGCCAAGATCTTCCACATCCCCTTCATCACCACGACACCACAGTTCAAGCTACATGCTATCGTCCAGCGCAGCCCCAAAGTTGGCAACTCGGCGCCGGCTGACCACCCCGACGCGAAGCACTACACCGACGTCAATGACCTACTCGCCGACCCGGACGTCGACGTCGTCGTCGTCACCACCCCGCCTGACAACCACTTCGAGCTGACCAAGGCCGCGCTCGACGCTGGCAAACACGTGCTGACCGAGAAGCCGTTTGTCCCGACGTCCGCCGAGGCCGACGCGCTGATCGCTGTGGCCCGCGCCCGCGGTCGCCTGATCTGCGTGTACCAGAACCGCCGGTGGGACTCGGACTTCCTCGCTGTGCGGCACCTGCTGGACGCCGGCACGCTCGGGCGGGTGCTCGAGTTCAACACGCACTTTGACCGGTACAAGGCGGCCGCCGCGACCAACTGGAAGGGCGAGCTCGGCATCCCGCAGGGCGGCAGCGCGCTCTTCGACCTCGGCACGCACCTCGTCGACCAGGCGTACGTGCTCTTCGGCCTGCCGCGCGCGGTGCACGGCCGCGTGCTGTCGCAGCGCGCCGGCGCGCCCGACTTCTTCAACCCGGACGCCGTCGCCGCGGAGCTCACCTACCCGGACGGCAAGCTCGTGCACGTGCGCATCAGCGCGCTCAGCGCCGAGGTCGAGCAGCTGCGCTTCTGGGTGCGCGGCGACAAGGGCAGCTTCCGCAAGCTCGGCCTCGACCCGCAGGAGGACCAGCTCAAGGCCGGCGAGAAGCCGTCGGCGGCGGGCTTCGGCAAGGACACGCCGGAGAGTATGCGCCTGACGCTGGTGGACGCGCAGGGCAAGGCGTCGGTGGTGCCGGCGCCGGACCTGAAGCCGGAGACGTACACGGCGTTCTACCACGCTTGGGGCAGGGCGGTCGAGTCGGGCAAGGAGGAGGACGTGCCGGTCAAGGCGACTGAGGCGCGCGACGTGCTGCGCATTCTCGAGGCCATCCTTGAGAGCGCCAAGTCGGGCAAGGACGTTACTTTTCAGAACTGAGAGCGAATGGCTTATTTGATCAAACAATTTGTTACAAATTACAAGTAATATTTTTGCAAATGTTGCAAATAAAATTTACGCTGAAATTGGTTCGGAATGTCTGTGCGCGAGAGATGTATGACAGAGGTGCTAATCGACGTGCAGCACAACTAGAAGGAGTTAACACAGAGTCAATTAGGACAAATGGCGAGTCGAAAGAGAAGAAATACTTTGACTAGATGATTGCGGTGGATTTTTATAGCTTCGCTGCTCGCTAGTTAGACGATTATTCGATTATTAGTAAAATTCCAATGGCTGGTTTATCATTAGATCGCATTACGCAGCGGAGATCTGTGGCGTTCTTATTCCCTGGTCTTATAACAAGGCTTGCCGACGCCACTTGAAGCTTTGATCGCGCGTGTTATGACGTCTTTTATAAAATCTAAATCGGCATCCTCCAAGATAGGTAAGCCGGGCTGCGAATCCCCTGCCAGCAAATATTATCAATTATTCAGGGTTGATTTCCTACATGCCCTGGCTCAGCTTGAGACTTCGCCGTTAAAAGGTCAGAGCCAGTTCGTGGCATTAAGCCCGTCCAGGGAACTCGAGGGCGGTCACGGCAGACGAAGCGTGTGAGCTCATCCGAACTCGATGAGCACACCGGCCATCATGCTGACAACTGCCGAGCAACGAAAAAAAAAAACCCCCGATACTACCCCCATTCTCCTCTGGCACGTCGAGTTTTTCGCGGACTATCTGCAAACAGGCAGCAGAATAAAACCTCTTCTCATTGGAGCGCACGAGGGCGACGTTGTGGGGGACTCGAACCGGCTACAAGTTCCCACACATTGTTTCCATAATTTCTCCTCACTTCCACTATCAAATGTTCAGTATTGACTTTGACTCTGTAGCAGTATCTGTACATGATGTGTTGGCTGCGAAGTGACCGGGCTGCATTGGGGTGTTCAAAGGATGGATGGACACAGGTTGTCTGATCAAATTCTCAAACTTCACTCACAAGTCTATATCATGTTTGCTTTTCCTCCACCAACGCCAAGTCGATGCTGTGGCGCCTTTCTCGTAAGCTTATAGGCTCACGAACAGCCTCCCGGCAGAACGCAGAACGCCACCCCGTCCACGATGGTCGCTAAACCTTGTTAGTGGACGCCAGCCGTGGTTTCCGTGAAACCGCCAAGGGGAATGAATGGCACGCGCAATGATTGCCAGTATTTTGGTTCTCGAGGTCCAAGTTACACGTCGTTGGTCGAGAGCCGCAAGCGGCAAGACAGAAACTGCACTGGACACTCTGTACCGACAGTTGCCATGGCTCCACGGGCTGGCATTCCGGTATCCATGTCGGGGCCGAGCGAGCGAGCGAGCCTTGCAACTCTGGCGTCGAAAAGTTTTCCCGTAGGGTATCGATGTGACCGTCGCTCCGTCTCTCCTCGCTCTCGTGGCTTCTCCTCATTTTCCGGGTGGAGAGTTGGCCAATCGTTCTAGTCTGCCTACTAGTCGTCCTGATGCTCGTAATATGGTTTGTTGATGGCCTGCTGAGGTGAGGCGGCGGGGCATTGTATGTTTGTGCTAGGACGAAAAGTGGTTTAGCGATCTTCGATGAGAGCAAGACATGATGTCACCTCGCAAACACACTTCCCAGAGACATGGTGGAGAATCGGACCGCCCCAACCACTAACGAAAGCCGGCTCATAACTTGTCGAGAGGAACGAGCGATAATGATGGGATAATCTGTTGCCGGTCGTTTTCTATTTAAAAACTATCCCACTCCCGTGCCTGGCCGTCTCTTTCCTCCAGGATTGAGTTGCCCTAGTCCCCTTCCTCGTCTCCTACCTATCGCGAGGCCGTACCAAACAGCAACACACCACGTACGCAAACGGATCATCTCCTTGTCGGGCTCTTCGTCAAGATGCCGACGACTCACTTTTCCGAAGACCCCCCAAAGGTCATGAACCAGGAGGATCTTGAGCGTGCCAATCAGCTGCTCAAGAGCCACTCGCCTGGCGACAATGCCTCCGGCGACAAGGAAAAAGAAGGTGAAAACGCCGTCGCCGGCAGCAGCGACTCTGCCGACGGCGAGAACGGCATCAGCAGCGCAAACGGGACGACGACACGGCTCGAGAAGCTCGGTACCCACGACAAGTACGAGATCACCGAGGATGACTGCTATGACGAGCTCGGCTACTCGTTCCCGACCTGGCGCAAGTGGTACATCCTGACCGTCATCTTCTGGGTGCAGGTCTCGATGAACTTCAACACGTCGCTCTACTCCAACGGCCTAGAGGGCATCAAGCACGAGTTCGGCGTCAGCCTGCAGGCCGCGCGCTGCGGTGCCATGATCTTCCTCGTCCTCTACGCCTTTGGCTGCGAGCTGTGGGCGCCGTGGTCCGAGGAGTTTGGCCGCTGGCCCGTCCTGCAGCTCTCGCTCTTCCTCGTCAATATCTGGCAGCTGCCGGTCGCGCTGGCGCCCAACTTTGCCACCGTCATGGTGGGACGCGCGCTCGGCGGCCTGTCGTCAGCCGGCGGCTCAGTGACGCTCGGCATGATCGCGGACATGTGGGAGGCCGATAACCAGCAGTATGCCGTCGCCTACGTCGTCTTCTCGTCCGTCGGCGGCTCGGTGCTGGGGCCCATCGTTGGCGGCTTCGTCGAGCAGTATCTGCATTGGAGGTAAGATAACACGATAGCCACTCCGTGCTGCATACACCCGAGTATATACTAACAGACCTTTTACCGTTCTAGATGGGCAATGTGGGTGCAACTCATCCTCGGAGGATTCGTCCAGATTGTCCACTTCTTCACTGTCCCCGAGACGCGCACCACTATCATGATGAACCGCATCGCCAAGCGCCGCCGGACTAAGAACGGCGAGAACATCTGGGGTCCTGACGAGCTCGTACCCTACAGCGATCGCTTCTCCGTCAAGGAGATCCTGTCTACCTGGGCCCGCCCCTTCCGCATGTTCCTCACCGAGCCCATCGTCCTTGTGCTCTCGCTACTGTCCGGCTTCTCCGACGCGCTCATCTTCATGTTCATCCAGTCCTTCGGTCTCGTCTACAACCAGTGGCACTTCTCTAAGGTCCAGATCGGTCTCTCCTTCATTCCCATCGGTGTCGGCTACCTGCTCGCCTGGCTCCTCTTCATACCGGCCATCCGCCGCAACATCAAGGAGCGCGAGGCCAAGCCCAACGACGAGCGCGCCCAGTATGAGTCCCGCCTCTGGTTCCTACTGTACACGGCGCCGTGCCTGCCGATCGGCCTTATCGGCTTTGCCTGGACCATTCAGGGCCCCCCCATCCACTGGATCGGCTCCATGGTATTTGCTGCCATTGTCGGCATCGCCAACTACGCAATCTACATGGCGACGATCGACTACATGATTTGTGCCTATGGTCCCTACTCTGCCTCTGCTACCGGTGGCAACGGCTGGGCTGTAAGTCCGATCATTATCATTTTCCAGACAGGTTGCTAACATCTTCTGACAGCGTGACTTTTTGGCTGGTGTCTTGACCATCCCGGCCGTGCCCTTCTTCAGTAACATCGGAGCTTCCAGCGGTAAGAACCTGGAATACGCCTCCACCATCCTGTTCTGCATCTCCTTTGTTCTCGTCATCGCAGTATACGTCATCTATTGGAAAGGTCCGGTCCTGCGACACCGCTCCCCCTTTGCGCAGCAGCTCGCCGATGCTCGTCAGGAGCACCCTGGTCGTCGCAACAGTGTCGTCCACGAGGGCCGCCGAGGTAAGCCATTCCACTGGAGTTTCTCCCACATAAAATCTTGAAGTATACCTGTGCTCACGCTATCAACAGCATCCAAGGCCTCCGGCACCGAGCAGCGACCAGGAGCCGAGCGACGATACAGCCAACAGAACCGCTTCTTCGGCGAAAGCCGCGTCACCCCTCGCCAGACTCCCCGTGGCACTCCATCGGCAAGCCGTCGGCCGAGCGCTGCAAATGTACACGCTAAATAATTGGCTGTGTTTTGTTCCTGCGCGGTGGTGATAGCTGAAGATGCCTTGGAGGCTAATGTGCGACATTAAGTTAATGTGGAGGGGAAAGTAGTTGAGAGTGTGGCTGGCTTCAGAGGGCTAGCATCATTTTACATGATACCTTTTTATCTTTTTATATTTCTCGGTCATATCTTCTTGCAGAAACTCCATTTAACTTGGCTCTATATTTTTAAGTTCAGCTGAAATTGACCTTTGCGTGAAACCGGACTGCCGTTCTCGCTGGTTTGTGATGCTGCACTAACAAGACTACCCTGTACATTGCCAGTGGTAAGATAGGATGCTAGCAGCTGAACAGCCACCGCAGATCGCAGCTGAACGAGCGGCGATATCTTTTATTTCGATGATGCTTATGAGAGGAAATATCATTCGGAACTTCTCTTCGCAAACCCGTCCGCCATGTAAACTGCTAATTGTTGTCATCAACATCAATGATGCGCGTCACAATTGTCCCAGCTGGCCCCAAGACGTCCTCTGCAGCGATTCGGGAGTTGCTGAAAAAGGCCCCGAGCGAAGTAGAGATATATGGTGTCTATCGAAACCTAGCAAAAGTCCCCGAAGACTTCAAGTCGCATCCCAATTTTCGCGCCGTGTGCGGGGACATTGAGGATGCGTCTTCTCTGGACCTCCGCGGCTCAGATGCTGTGATGACGAGCACGCCACCATTCTTCGGCGACGGAGACCCCTTCGCCAAGGCAGAGCAGGTGTCCCAAAATGTCAAGGCTGCTATTGAAAAAGCAGGAGGGGTGAAGCGGCTGATGCTGCTCAGCAGTCTCGGCGCCGAGTTTGCCAAAGGTGTTGTAAGTTGAATGCGCAGGGGCGAGGTAACATTGGAAAGCACAACACTCATCATCATCACACCGTTTGTTGACAGGGCGAAATTAAAACGAATCACATCGCCGAAAAGGTCCTACAGACCACCAATGTCGCAGAGATTCTCATCGTCCGATGCGCCTATTTTATGGAAAACTGGACGCTGTTCAGCGGCCAGACGCTCCAGGGTAGCGACGGGCCGTACGTGAACTCGACCATCACGCCGCTCGATTTCCAGCTGCCGATGGTGGCCGTTGCGGACATTGGATCGGTCTTTGCGACGGGTCTGTTGTCAAAGTATGCACCGCCGACCAAGCCCTACGTGTTTGCCCTGCACGGCCCGCGAGAGTACTCTCCGAATGACGCACAGGCGGCCTTTTCCAAGGCAATGGGGAGGCCGGTCGCGGTCAGGGCGGTTGAGGAGAGCGGGATGGCGGAGTATTTCGGCGGGTTTCTGCCACCCAGTCTGGTGGGAATCTGGGTGGAAATGTCTTTGTCGTTCTTGCCCGGTGGTATCGCCGCTCCGGGTTCAGAAGGGGCTGACACGTTGGATGTTGTGCGAGGTAAGGTTGGAATCGAAGAAGTGATTAAGAATTCTGTGGCTGCAGGCAGGTAAGTCTAGTTTAGAATACAGTCTAGGAATGAAAACAATCAATTGGGAGCCTGAAGGAGTCTTTCTGTATGCCTGTCTGTTGCACGGCTGTGCGTGACCCCTGTGCCCTGGCATCATGGGCGTCTCGAGTAGAGATGCTGTTGGTTTGTTGACTTCTACGGAGCACATGGGCTAGTTACCATGAGCCAGTATTTCCCTTCGTACATGGAAGAATAAATTTGATAAAAATAACTAACCACCTGTCTCGACAACCAGCGAGACCGGAGATGCTGGGTGAAAGGCGCCAATGACGTCGGTGGGTCACAGAGTTCTTAAGCCGAGACGAAGCGCTATCCGGCCGGCGGGAAGTCCGTGCCGTTTGTACTATTTCTACCCAGACATTGGCATCTCCAAAGCCGTCAATTCATCCCGCACGGCTGAATACTCGGAGATACTCTGGAAAATACCGGAATATGACCCCCAAGAATCAATTATTACGCCTCCGCGTAAGCCAGAGCCTACCCGGCGCGCGACGCGCCTTGAGCAGCACCTGCACATGGAGGGACAACGGAGCTGCGGTTGCACCATCGGAGACGACGCCGAATTCGCGATGGCTCTCCGAAATGCGCCATCGGCTGTCTATGGGAATCACCAAGAGGGCAGAAGAACCAAAGGTTGTCGCACAGCTAAAGCATCACATGAGCTACCTGGACCAACACTGGCTCAATCTGTCTGCTGGTCGCGAAGGCTTCCTCGCTGAGGCTCAATGGCGAGGGTTAGACAGGCATAACATTGCGTGGGGAGACATGGTATGTTCTATGTCATCGAATATACAATTAATTGATCTAAACATCATCGCTAACCATGAATGTGCACCGCAGGATTTAATGGTGAGTGTACCGGGACGCGAATGACATCGATTTGAAGGTCTCGACTAACCACCATAAAGGGTACGACTATCTCACATGCACACTTGAAGTTTTCTGAATCTGAACTCAATAGGCCACGTGAACAACGTCATGTACAACCGATTTGCTGAATCTGGTCGCGTCAATTGGATGATGAACGTGGCTGCTCACGTCGCGCCCGAAAATCGACGAGAATTCACAGACCTCATGTCGCCACGAGGCATAGGTCTGATCCTTGCCAGCATACGAACCGATTATAAATTTGTAAGTAATTCTTCTCACAATTTCTCTTCCCTTGGCTTCTTTTGAAGACATCCATCTAACTGAGCCGTCCCGTCTGTCTTGCTGCCGCAGCCAATGACCTTCCCCGACCAAGTCACTGTGCTACACAAGCTTGCAACAAAGCCAGATAGCACTTCCGACAGAGTCCTTATGGAAGCGGTCGCCTACTCTCACAAGCACAAACGGGCAGCCGCACGGTTCTTTGAAGACATTGCTGTGTACGACTACCGAGCAGCAAAGAAGGCTCCGCTCAAGCCCTTCATGGTCGAGGAGATGCAGAAAATGTACGAGCTGCAGGGCCAGCGGCGGCAAGAAACTGAGCAAAAGGTCCAAGACCTCCTCGTTTCCATGGACGAACTCCAAGTTTGACAACGCCCCAACACAAGACACGATGGGTTCCCGGACGACAAATATTAGAATATGTACAATTTGTATTTCTCATGCATGTATGTACTAGCTAAGTAACAGCGAGTGTGTATATACGGACAATGGCGCGTCGAGACGGCCTTGGTAAATATAGACAGAGAAGAGAAGAGAAGGGAAAAGAAGGCGCACAACGCGAAATCGAGCTCGCGCTTACCAAAACCTGTTCGGCTGTCCCCCGTCTAACGTGTGATTGAATCGGACTGAAAAAAGAGGAAGAAGAAGAAGAAGAGGTAGAAGAAGAAGAAGAAGAAGAAGAAGAGGGGGAGGAGGAGGAAGAAGAAGAGGGGGAGGAGGAGGAAGAAGAAGAAGGAGAAGAAGAAAGAAGGAGAAAAAAGGAAAAAGAACGAAAGAAAGAACGAAAGAAAGAAAGAAAGAAAGAAAGAAGAAAAAAGAAACAAGGAAGGGGTTTACTGGCTAACGTAGTGAGCAGTGTAGCCGACTTCCATCATGCTGCCATAGCCATCCTGAGTGTTTCCGTTGGGTGAGCCGGGCTGTCGTTGCGATTAGCACCCGTGTATACAACGCTGAAAGAAGAAGCACAGGAACAAGAAACAACAGGCAGGAGAGAGAGTTTTGCTTACCCAGTTGCCGCCGACAGCGACGTTGAGGATGAAGTAGAGGGGGCTCCCAGCAACGGAGCGCCAGACGTTGTAGTTGTTGATGCGGCTGCCCGTGATGCGGTGAAACTCCCGGCCGTCGAGGGACCAGACGATGCTCTGATCGAGCCAGTTGCCGGGGCGGGTGTCGATCTCGAGGCGCCAGGTGTGCCAGTCCTGGTTGGGGAAGCCGACCGACGCGCCGATGCCGTTGCCCTCGTTGCAGATGCCGCCCGGGAAGACGTCGCAGTGCATGGTGCCGTGGCCGACGAGCTGGCCGTTGACCGTCTCGAGAATGTCCAGCTCGCCGCAGGCCGGCCACTGGGCGCCGTGGCGGATCGCGTCGCCCAGCATCCACCACGCCGGCCAGATGCCCTGCTTGTTGCCGACGCTGTTGCCGCCGAAGCGGATCGCCGCCTCGACGCGCGTCAGCCGCCCGCCGGGTGGCGTGAAGGTGTACTTGGACTCGAGCCGGCCCGAGGTCCAGGAGGAGCCGTCGCGCCAGGGCACGATCTGGAGGGTGCCGCCGCCGCTGAGCTGCACGTTGCGCGGGTCCCGCGCGTACACCTCGAGCTCGTTGTTGACGTTGAGGTAGCCGCTGATGATGTTCCAGTTGCCCTCGTTGGGCAGGCTGCCGCCGCCGCCGCCAAAGTTGTCCTGCCAGACCCGGTTGAAGCCGCCGTAGTTGGGTGCGTCCCACGCCCGGGCGACGGTGGCTAGGGATAGGAGAGATGAGATGAAGCCAGCCTTGATCATGACTGTGAGTTTCAGATGTTGGTTTATATATACGTGGATATATATATATGTGTATATATATATATATATATCGGCTGTGAGCGTGGTATTCGAGTTGCTGAGCAGCAGGGCTCGAGTCGATTCAAGCTGAATAAAGGAGTGGAAGGGGGAGAAGCTCAACTGTTATGTACAGATTTTTGAGTTGAACTCTGGGATAGAGAGTGAGTAGGAGAAAAAAGAAGAGGCTTTGATAGCCTGACGAGGATTACATTTAGTATATAACCCTTTTGCTACAAACATCCCCGGCAGCCGCTTGCGTGACCCCCGTTCGTCCTCCCGCCTCGTCTGTCGCGCTGGTGTCATTTGGGAAGGTCAAAGGAAATCTATGGAATAAGCTCTCACACGCACAATACAACAATGCCGAGTCCAGGGAAGGGGGGGGGGGAGGGGGTGTGTGTGTTCTGATGAGCTGTGCGTCGCGTCCTCGGGAAACTATTCGCCATGGTGGCGTTGCGAAACGTCGCATGGGGTCGGGGCAGCCCGCGCGCGCGCGCAAGGGTAGTAGATGGAGGTAGTAGAGTTTTTTGGGCAAGCGCAAAAGACAACGGCGACGACAGGCAAGCCCAGAACCCAGATGACTGGTATCGGGTCCGAATAGAAGGAGGGGAGGGGGTGTGATGCGATGAGATTTGGTTTTCTCTGTGGTGGGTCGGGGAAGCTGTCAAAGAAGGACCATGTCCACCTAGTGAGCTTGTCCAGACTTTGGTCGTGAACTGTGAATGCTACCTCGCTGTAGGAACTAATGGGCATCCTCCTGATGGAAGGCCCGATAGCGAGCAGTCAAGGAAGGGCTTGTCGCAGAGTACACGTGCGGCTGGTGACTCTGCGCTGTTCTCACCAGGTACAAGTCCACGACGTGTGTGTTTGGCTCCTGACGCGCAAGGTTAGAAGCTTGTCAGGTAACAGCATCTCGAGTCTTGAGGCAGCCAAGCCAAGGTCTTTCTCCATCCATCCATCCATCCACCCCCCAATGCTTGCTGTTGGCTCAGAATGCCCTCTCTGCGCACCTACACATCTGCCAGAAAAGTAGAACTAACTGATTCGTAGACAAGCAGGGCAACTATTCAACCTTACCCTTGCCTCGGCCTTTTTTTCTTTGGTCGAGGCTTGCTGGCGCACATATTACTCTGCAGGAAGCAGAACAGAAGAGCGCCCGACCCTGTCACAGAAACCCGACCAACTAGGGCCCCTAGCAAGAAAATCGACAAAGCGTACGGAAGATGGCCCAGGTGGGAAAGTAGTCAATGTGGCTTGCTTATGGCCGGCTCGGGGCGCAGTACGAAAAATGGCAGAGAGAAAGTAGAGCGGCGGCTTGGTTGGCCTTGGGCTTGGCTGGGCATGTTTCGTCTGTGGGCGTTTTATTTGACGCCATGATTTTTTTTATTGGGCGTGTTTCGTCCATTGTTCTCGGGAAAGCCACGGTGGTTAATCTTCATTATTTACTGCTTGGACCAGTTCTTCCCCTGTCTTATTATTGGGACGATCGGAGAGGCCAGGCTTTGGTTAGTGGCACCAGCAAGGCTTCGTTACTGGCTACAAGTGCAGTGCATGCCATACAGTGAGCATATGCGAGAGATGACTTGTAATTCTGTACTAGAGAGCAAGATGCGGTGCAAGCCCGTCTACTGACACTGACAGATGTCTAGACCATTGAACCTTGTTTCCACTAAGCTCCGCGGCCAGCCTCGACGCGTGCTTCTACTGGTATTTTCGGAGGCGCTTCATGAAGATGAAGCAGCCAACCAAGACTCACAGCGACTGCTTGACAGGGATTCGCGCCGGTGGAGGAGTGGATGATGGATGGGGAGAACCTCTCCGTGATTCTGATCTAGTGCATGCCAGGGGATGCATGCTTCTTGAGCTAGATCGATCCCGTGCTCCATCGCCAGGGCACTAATAGCCTACCCAAGTAATAGCTAACGTGGTGAATGACACATGGCGGCCGGCCATCCATCCTTGATGTCGGTAACCGCAGGACGTGGGGGGTGGGATCATGCATTGTCGGCTGCTCACTATCGTGGAAACGTGACAAGGCCAAGTATGGAAGCTGGCTGGGCTCTCAGCTCAGGTGGCGGAGCTGATGTCAATGGGACGGAGAGACGGAACAAGGTGGTGGAGGAGTCAATGCTGAGTGATGTCGATCCGATTCCGACAAGATCCAAGATCCAAGAGCAATATTGCAACGCAGCACACGAGCTTGCTACGGCCGAAGTCTACACGCGAGCGACACGGCCGGGTTAGCAGTAATCAATATTTTGCAGACGCTCTTGTCGAACTAGCCCACCAAGCAAGTTCAAACGATTTTAGTCGTGCTACACACCCCATGCAGGTACATACCATCCATACATGGATACTAGGAGTCGTGTTACTGGGTGTCGTCAAAATCCCTTCGTTTCTTCGCTTCTCCCCTGCACGCACGTAAGCATGTCATACTTCTTCTTCATTGCCAAGACACCGGGCCGTTTTTGTCACCAGGAGCGCGAGGCCACTCACCTTTGTTGGCAGCGTGCTGACCACGGTCAATGTAACTCTAGGTCGTTGGCCAGACCGCATGAGCACCCATGGTGACTACTCACAGACTCGTCTCCAGAATTGATCGCTCAATGCAGAAGCTCTGCCCGGACGCTAGACTGCTGCTGGGGTTGGTTTCCGCGGCCGCAAGAATACGTGGGTGACAGTCCGTAGTGGACGGAATCTGGAATGAGGTGAGATGCGATGGCAAAGGCAACGACCATAGCAGAGCGGGTGCCGAAGAAGCCGACAAAGTGCAGGTTTGCTGGTTACATGGGTGTTTGTTGTGGCGGTTTTGTTTGGCATGTTGTAAGGGGAGAGTACGGATACTCGGGCCCGAGAGAAAAAAAAATACTGACACAAGGTTAAGCCCGGAACGGACCGCCCTCAGTGTTTGTTTGCTTACTTACCTTGGTAGTGCATCGATGGAGGCATGTACTCTGCAGGGCCAAGTCACAAATTACACGTCAATTCCTACTTGTTTTGCTTTATTTGTCTTTCGTTTTTCCTTTCTTTTTTTTTTTCTCTCGCTACTGGTATTTGTCGTAGATGTAATTTGTATTTGTACCAAGTATCGGCGGCCGTTTGATCCATTTTATCCGACACGTCCAAGAGCCCGTTTGCTGATTGTCTTCCTCTTGAAAAATGCCGAGCTATCCATGCAAGTCTACGTACACCAAGTCTCTCCCCACCGTGAAGATCATACTGACACTTACCATCTGCAAGCCCAATGCCACACTCTGATTCATCACCCATCGAGACCGCACTGACTCCATCCGAATCCATCCTTGTCTGATCTTACCCCGCTGGAAACCATCATCCACATCGTCATTGGTCCTCCACACAAGCTTGAGCTATTTACGAGGAGCTCCTCAACTCCTGGCCCAGGCCGCGGCGCTCCGCCTTTGTCTTGATCCTGCTTCAGCCACTCACATCGGGAATCACTCCTGTAATTTACACAATACATTTTTTGCCGAATCCAATCTACACACACAGACACACACACCACAAAGAAGCTTGACAGAAGACACCATGTCAGGAGCTGCCGCCGCATTTGCCCCCGGTTCCACGGCTCTCATCACTGGCGGGGCCTCTGGCGTCGGCCTCGCCATCGCCAAGCTGTGCCACGCCAAGGAGATGAACCTCCTACTTATCGACCGCGACGCCGAAGCTCTCGAACGTGCTAGGCTATCGCTTGCGGGCGGCGAAAATGCTGGCAGCAGTGGCGGTGTGGGCAACCCATCCTCCTCCGGTTCGCCGCGCGTGGTGACCTCGGTCGCTGATGTGAGCCTTCCCGAGGATTGGGCAAAGGTCAAGGAATCCGCCATCGCCCATTTCGGCTCCATCGAGCTTCTGGCCCTCAACGCCGGCGTTGGTGGCAAGGGAACATGGGGCGACGCCGATTACTTCCGCAGGGTAACGCCTCCTCTACCATTCCATTCCTCTGCAAGAAGGGGGGCTTCATTTTGCGACAAATACTGACTTGCACGATATACCTGGCTGTAGATTCTTGAGACGAACCTCTTTGGCGTCATCAATGGCGTCAATTCCTTCTTGCCCGTCGTACAAGACGCCGCAAAGTCAAATAAGCGAACAGCCATTATCATCACCGGTAGCAAGCAGGGCATCACTAACCCGCCCGGCAATCCCGCGTACAACGCCTCCAAGGCTGCTGTCAAAACACTTGCCGAGCATCTGAGCTGGGACCTGCGCGAAACCACCACCAGCGTCCACCTCTTGGTTCCCGGCTGGACTTTTACCGGCATGGTCCGTTGTCCGTCGCATTCTGTTCGCTTCTTGACCCCATCTAACACTGCCTTGACAGACTGGCGGCGGAAAGACCAAGGACAAGCCCGCCGGCGCCTGGTCACCCGAGCAGGTGGCCGACTTCTTGTACCGCAAGATGGAGAAGAATGAGTTCTACATCATCTGCCCGGATAACGACGTGTCTGAGGAGACAGACAAGAGGCGCATGCTCTGGAGCGTCGGCGATGTCGTCCATGGCCGCCCGCCGCTGACCAGGTGGCGCGACGAATGGAAGCAGCAAGCCGAGAAGACCATGTCCGAGACCAAGCTAGAATAACGACGCCCCTCATCCTACTTCCCTCCGGGGGAGGGCCGATCCCGTAGTTGGACCGAAACGGACCGATCATCCTGCCCCCCCAAGGTCAATATCATCGCAGCACTTCATGTTGAAGCTAACCAGGCCGGCAAGCCGAACCAGGCTGTCGCCTTATCTATATGGTGTGTAGCACTGCAGCAGAAGTCGGCCCGCTGCGTAGTTCATCACATGTACCACAGTGAAGCAAGATTGACACTTTGTCATCGAATAAGTATGGAACATTCCATCCGATACTCATCCGTCCGTTGCGTAACCCTCGTGAAGCTGTGCGAAAGTCCAGACGACCAGCGGAGGAGCTGGGGCAATAACGGCAGTCTGCATCGGCCCTTTCTGCCAAACAAGGAATCTTACCAAAGTTGTTTGCTGTCTCTAAATTGACCAATGTCGACAGGGGACGGAGGGGTAGAATGAAGTTACGTCGACGCCAGGACCATTCAGTCAGCGCTACGCCGTGTGCTAGGTGCGGTCCGGCCGCCTTTATTAATGCTTGGACCATGCATTCATCCATTGTTCAGTTTTATTTGTACAACACTCGATCCAGGTGATTGGAATTATGCTACCGTCCAGCCGCAACGTAGAGTAGTCATTGCTGACAATGCAAGACGAGGAGTCAATGCATCGAGCTTTCAAGGAAACGCAAGTCGGGTTGCAAGAGCATCCCTTACTCAAATAGCAGCAGTAAATTATTACAGTACAGTCCGTAACGAGTGGTCGAGTTAAACACTTTTTCAACTTTTGGATCTCCTGGTAAAGTTCTCCCAACAATCCTAGCCCTCTCAAATTAATTACCTCCCCGATGTGATGCTCTTGCAAGTCGTGCTCAATACGACGAGAGCAGCCAGCCTATGTAAATCACGTTCTCGTGTTAATATTCCCCCAAATTATGATGCTCACTCTTAAACAACATTTCCCTTCACCTGCTTCTTCGTGTGAATGTTGATGTCTCTCCACAACCAGACACAACCCCAAGCGACAGCCAAGAAGCAGACACTGGTGGCCAGCATGTACTGCTGCGAGGCGGAGTAGGCATCTGCGATGCCCATTCTGATAGGCGTGCCTTTTGCGTATGACAGCTGCTTCACGAGGGAAGCGTAGATGTCATTGATGGGCGCATCAGAGGGCAGGCGCCTTGTCAGCTCGTTCTTGAAGGTGCCGGTCCGGATGGCACCGGAGATTGTCGATCCAATGGCAGAGCCGATGCTAGCAAACAAGTCCAGGATGGCGATGACGACAGCAGCGTGCTGGTGGTCCGACGGCGCCATCATTGCCATCTCGCCCGCCACGACGATCGGCCCGCCCGCAAAGGCGATGAAGATCTGGGTCATGACGACGTAGCCAACGTCCTCGGCGGCTGTGCGGAACCTGAGCAAGAGCCCGACGCCGAGCATCATCAGCGGGAGGCCGTAGAGCGAGGCGACCCACTTGAAGCGGCCGGTGAAGCGGATGAGGATGCCGAAGGAAGACGGACGCGAGGCAGGAGCCGATGCGGTAGGTGCTCCGGATCCAGACGGTCTGGTCGATGCCGAGGTCCCCGACGACCTGGAGCATCGAGGTGAAGTAGCCGCCCCCAGACGGCCGAGCTGGCGAAGAAGAAGACGAACATGAGGCCGCCAAAGAGGACGGTGCGGGCCGACGAGCAGCCGGTAGGGGATCAAGGTGGCGACGGGCGGGCGGCGCGGGGGCGCTTCTCCCACGCGACAAAGGCGACGAGCAGGAGCGCGCCAAAAGACGAGGAAGCAGATGATGATCGGGGCGCGCCACCGCTGCGGCTGGTACGAGTAGAGCGAGAAGGGCAGCAGGAAGAGCGCCCAGCCGGCGGCGAGCAGCAGCAGGCCGACAATGTCAATCGCGACGAGGTAGGCGTAGGCGGAGCGGAGGGTGAGCTCGGTGGTGGTGCGGGGGTCGAGCAGGCCCTTGGCGCCGGGCCCTTGCGCTGGTTCCAGAGGAAGACGAGGCGCAGCGGGGAGCACGATGGCGGGCATGACGACGGCCCAGAGGCCGAAGCCCCAGCGCTAGCCGGCGTCGTGGAGGATGCGCTTGGCGACGAAGCGCGCTGATGGGCGTGGTGATGACGTACGGGGAGGTGGCAAAGGCCAGCATCAGCGCCCTGTTATGGAGGGACGAGGTGTCGGCGATGAAGACGGGGACGCAGTAGCTGACTCCCTGGGCTCTGCGCGAAACAACAGTCAAATCTAATCTCATTTTCTTTTCTTTTCTTTCTTCCTCGTTTGGGGTGGTCTGGCGGAGCAACAACTGACCCGACCGCGGAAAACACCAGGGCCGCGGCGTAGGTCTCGATGGTCCTCGCGCAGGCGGTGATGATGTAGCCGAGGCACCAGATGAGGAGCATCAGCGCGAGGCCCTGGGGACGGCCCTAGGTGTCCAGGATCTTGGCCAGCGGCAGCTTGGTCAGGCCGCCGATGATGGAGGCGAGGATGTTGACGGCGGCGCTGGTCGAGTGCTTGTTGAAGGAGCTCGTCACGAAGGGGTTGAGCGTCCGCGTGACGACCTCGGCGGTGGAGGTGGCAAAGTAATACAGCCAGATCCTGCATCTTGGTATCAGCATTTACCGGCGTCTGTGTTCAGAACGAAGAACCGGGGCGCAGGGGGGAGGAGGGAGCACTTACAAGCCATAGGCGGCAACAGGATCCCACTTGCTCCAGGCCTCGGCGGCGGCCTCGACCTTTCTCACACCAGCCTGCTTGGCAGCTCCAAAGTCTTCCTCGCTAGGTCGCTCAATATCTGTACGCTTCTCATTGACGACAGGTTCCTGCGCAGGCGCTGGGGCAACATCATCTGGTCCCGTGGCCGACGACTACTTGTTGAAGAAGCCCATTCTGTTCTGCCGGCACGACCAAGAAGCGAGCAAAGACGAAGGGACAGAGAGCACCGTGATGTAAGCAGCGGGCTGTACCAGCAAAAAACCAGCTTGCTTCTTGAGACGAGGAGCCCGAGGGATCGATCAGCGTCACGAACAACAAGACTACGACATCTATAATCATCAAGAGTCTTTGCGGAATTTAAACGTCGGCTGAGAGACGTAGATGTTTTCTGTCGATCTTTTTACTTTCTTCAATTATTAGTGAGCCATGCCAAGGTTAATATGCATGTTGTCGGCATAGAGAGCCTTGTTCCGAACGAGCAACCGAACCCAGCTCCACGAGGCTAAAATGCATGTTGCATGTTCACCCGCTCTAGGCAGTAACCGAGAGAAAAGAAAGACTCTGGAGGGAATGGTTCGTTCTATTTGAAAGTTTGGAGCAAACAGGAAATTTGGCAGCACCAGAGAGCCTCACGTAGTAATCTGTACCGTTATCTTGCCCGCAGTAGCGGCACCACAGGCTGTCGATGCGTGCAAACGGTGCGGCGTTGGCAACGGTCAATCGAGAAGAAGCTCATGCCCATCTCTCCCATCTTCAAGTTGCTTCCTGATGATGGGTGGACAAAGTCTGCTGTTTCGGTGGAGTCAGATCCGCAGCCGGCTCGGCATTCGTCTTGGAAATGGAACTCTTGCCGAGGAGGAAGCTGGGTTGGATCTTATCTGATGATCAGATAAAATTTTTTATCAGATCACGGCCACTCAAAAGCGCCTCCTCGTTGATAAATTATCAAGTTGGTAAGCCGCAATCGCAATCCTCCACACCAATGTACAAGGGTAATTCGTATATGCGGATCTAACTAGTTACCCCTCTTGCTTATTGTTGTTGTTGTTGTTTTTTTTGTTTTCAATACAGTAATCTAACTCGGTTGGTTATTAACCAGCAGCAAAAATGTCAAGTGTAAACTCTACACCAACTCATACTCGTGAAGCCGTCGCTTCATATGGGCACCATCCTCGACTCAGCTGTAGCCACCTGAAGCCTTGAGTTGCAACCTATCTTCTTTGTGTAGCGTCGAACCGTAATCTGTAGCGCTGAGCTGTACCTCACATTAGCATAGTCTGAGATTAAGTTCTCAGTGTCATTATCACGCGCGAACAACCATCTCTTGTCAAAATGTGCGATTTAGTCACATTAGGCTGCCCCAACCCCCTGACGACGGCAGAGTTGGTCGGCTCCTGACATCTCATTCCTCCCGCCCGTGCAGCTCTCCCAAGCATATCCGTGCTCAACTGCCAAGATAAATATGAAGCTCGCCACCGTCGCCGTCGTTGCCGCTACTTTTATATCTTCAGTCGATGCCCTGAAGGTGAAACCTGTGTTGCTCCCATGCGTGGCCATGTGCGTCCGCAAGGCCAGCTTGAAACTGGGCTTGTGCCTCCAGGACTTGGCCTGCTTTTGCGTCCCAAAAAATTTTGTCGCGATAATGGGCGCTGCGAGAGAGTGTGTAGCGGACGAATGCGATCCGCAATTTTTTGGTGGTATGTTAATAATGGCCATTGTGAATTCTTGCCTTCTTCTTTTTCATAAAAGAACGAGAAGAAAAGAATTTTAATCAGCTATGATACTAATCCTTTCATATCAGGCTGGCAGAAAATGGCAATTGAGGCCTTTTGCCGCAAGCTGATTTCTTCCATCGAGGCCGACGCCCGTACTCCGACTAGATGGAGATTGAGACCGCTTCCAACCCCCTCTACTCACACCACAGCCCAAACTCCGGCTACGACCATGGCTACGACTACTACTGCTTCCGCTGAGTTCGCTGAGTTCACTGAGTTCGCTGAGTTCGCTGAGTTCGCAGACGTAAATTTGGCTACGACCACTCCCGCTTCCCCTGAGTTCGCTGAGTTCGCTGAGTTCGCCGTAACTCCGGCTACGACCACTCCCACTTCCGTTGAGTTCACTGAGTTCACTGAGTTCGCAGACGTAACTTCGGCTCCGACCACGTCGACCTAGTCTGTGGATAAGGCTGCCAACACCACAACTGTCACGGACTCTGCAACGCCAATATCTTTTCCAACGGCCCAGCCTTCGTCGACATCTGCTGGAGCAGCGGCGACTAATGGTGGTTTGATCACCGGGCCCGCTGTCCTTGTGGGTGATCCCTTGGCGGCTTTGCAAAGCAAAAGGGTTGGGTACCGGTTCGTTCAAGACAGTTGAAATCGCCTACGTTTTACCCATCACGATCTCCCAAGGCTCACCATCAAATTCAGCTCGTTGAGGTATAATGATTCAAAACTCAACTTAACGTGTGGGTACGTAGCCGAGATAGAAGCTCAGGCTTGGTTGGTGATGATGATATTTTCGGAAACGTATTTTGATCCGCTCACAGAGTACCCAATTAGCCCGCTGTTTGGCGTATAGTGGACACGATAAGAGGTTGCTGGAACAACAAACGGGATTTCAAATTGCTTCGTTCTTTTTGATGAGATAAATATCTTCTAATTCGGGAGCAACTAGCGAAAAAGGTGGTCAGCAGATAAGACGAGGAAGCATGCAGAGCATGTCCACAATGCCTCAAGTGTGCAAGCGGCAGGGATTTGCTGTTCATCTCGTCTGGATGGCGCTGCAAACAGGTTGGATAATTCGTGCTCTGTGATGAGACGGCATAGCTGCAGTTCGACTCTCTTGGCCTGCGGGGTGCCTTGTCATCAGCACTCGCAGTCCTGTAATAGAACAATAGAGCGTGGCTTGATCCTGTGTTTCGCATGCTGGCCCTCGTTACTTTTTGGAAGCTTGGCGACAGAGATGGGAGTTTGTTTGGTCTAGTTCTTTGTCCCCAACCTCTGGGCATCCCCTTCAGCACACGTGACTCACTATGAGAGCGAGCCCACTGCACTGTGCCACACAGCTTGAGGCGTCAGGCACCCACCGCCTGGCACCCGCCCGCCCCGCCACAAAAGACCTGCAGTGCTGCTTCAGTGTGCCTGTCTGTCCCATCCCATCACCGTCGCCCCACCAATGGAAAAAACCGACTTGCTGGAGAATCGGAACTCTCAGCCTCACTTAGATCCTGACCTTCCGGCGTTCACTTTCAGACTATCAACCAGCCGTCCATCCAAGATCCCGTGGTACCTGCTTGCGCGCAACGAGGGGGGAGGCCTACATCCGCCTTCCACTCCCCCTTCGGCGAAGAACTATCCCCGCCCTTCAGAATCGCCAAGGCCGACGCTCGTTTGAGGCCCGCGCGCCCAACTGCAACCCGTCATGTCTGAGGACGACGTCGACATGCTGGCAGCCGACGGCCAGGGCCCGGGCAAAGTTGATCGCGATCGCCGTGCGCCGCGCTTCAGCTGGACGCCGGCCTACGAGGCCACCTTCTTCCGGAGCCTTTGCGAGAGCGTCCAGCTCGGCTTGCGCGAGAACAGCAGCTTCAAGGCCGAGGCCTGGGAGCGCGCCGCCCAGGCGTTGCAGGAGAGCCACGGCGCGTCGCCGACCAAGAACCACCTGATCAACAAGAGCGATAATGCGCGCAAGCGATTTCGCTTGTGGAGAGGCTTGCGCGAAGACCCGGATTTTGTGTACAACCCCAAGGCGAGGACCGTGACCGCGACGGAGGAGGCCTGGCGAGCACATATAGAGGTATGCCGACATGAAACAATTTCTTCGCGCCTTTGCTAATCTTTTTCTTCCCTCCGCAGCGAGAACCGTTGTCGCGGGCCCTCCGCGGACGGCCGTTCGACCACGAAGATTATATGGAGACTCTGTATCCCGATGTCATCGGCTCTGGAGGCGCGCCTAAGAGGATCATGAAGCCTAAACGTCGGGATGGTCAACTCGGCGACGATTCCGAGCTTGGGCCGAACGCCTCCATCCTGTCGACTGACCAGGCCGTAACAGGCCAACAGTCGGGCGCGGAAAGCCCAGTTACCCAGTCTGCTGTTAACACAGGCTCCGGCTCTCAGCCCGGCGCCACGACGCCGTCGACCACCGCCCCGATCTTGGCCACCGCACATGGCAGCGCCCTGACTCCCCCGGAGGACACGGCGCCGAGCAAAAAGCGAAGCCTTGCCAGCGCCGACCTAGACGGCTCGTTGTCAGCCGTGGGCACGCCGTCGCGACTCGACTCATCCTCGCAGGCTGTATCGTTAGAGAAGCGCCTCCGCTTCTCCGCGCCTGACGATGCCGTCACGAACCCATCAACGTCGCGTATGTCGCGGGGTGCCCACCACGCCGCTTTCGACGGTGACGGAGACCAGCTCAGTGATGGTGGCGTGCAGGAGCTACTATACGCGGGGACGACTCGGGGTCACGGGGATCGGTGGCGCGAGAAGGCGGTCGATCTGTTTTACAGGGACTTTTCTGCCGAGGAGCTGGACCTGCAGGTGAAAATCCCGCAGAAGCTGCTCGCCAACGACCATACAGCCATGGTGTTCTGCAAAATGCCGCCCCAGGTGCGTGAGCACTGGGTCCGGAGCTATCGTGGCACTCTGCGGTAGGGACTGGCGATGCCCCTCTAAGCCACGTCCCTTGTGTACTTGTACAGTTTGTGAAATTCCGCTTCCTTTTTTTGGATTTCGGCTTTATTTTTGTTACGCATCATACGAACAGGGGGAGTACGGCGGAATCTGGGTGATACCTCGGCCGGGAATTTGTTTCTTTTCTGGGTTTCAATGGCGCTTATGTTGATAACCATTTTCTGTATCATCGGCGCTTGACGAAGAAGGAGGAAGCAATGATTGGATGGAAGTCGGCGTGACTTCAAGAATGGACTGTAATTCAATGGCAGTATAATATAGTATCTATTAATCGGTCTACATAATAACATCTGTTCCGCGTTCTATATAACGTTTCAAGGAGCCTGCTGTACGCCCTGGCGATGTCGTGGGACCCTCTCCCGACAATATCCGTGTCTAGATTCTTCCAACACCCTTAAGGGATTTCTGCGGTCAACCGTCATGACTGGAATCAAGCTTTTTCTCAACGGCCGTTGGAACACTAGCTGTGATCCGGCGAATTCTGGCGCGCTACCTAGCCCACCACCCATGAGCCCAACGGCATCACCTGCAATTGATTTCTATCAGTGACTGCAGACCAGCAGGATAAAAAAACAATAAAACTCATTCACATGCAATTTTTACCTTCTCCATGAAATCCCCCTCACAAATCGTCATGCTCGACCTCGACGAATCCGGCCAATCACAGGGGCTACGGCACAGGTTGTTGCCCGCTGAGCAGGGGCTATGGGGCGATCGTTACGTCATGACCTGCAAGCTTTCCCACCAGCTCTGCCCGCCTTGCTTCCTCGAGCTCCAGCCTGGGCAAGTTACTGCAGCCCTCCCCTTCTTAAAACGTCACGATCCGCTGTCTGTTCCTGGCTGCACGACACCTTTGCCTCGTCATCATACTCCATCCAGCCTTTCCTCATCATTGCGACGTGCCACCAGCCTTCTCGACGTCCAACTCTTACACGCTTGGGAAAGACTCAGCACACCACACAAATCATTTTCTTGTGCCTTAACATCTCACCACAATCAATAGTAAGTCGGCTACTGGAAATTTCAGCCCATGACTCATCTGTAGCATTTCATCTTTGCTAACGACTTGACCAGTGTCATATGCCAGCGCCGCCGCCAAGGGCCCCAAACAGTCCCCCTCAGAGGTACATCTAACCCGCCAAGCATCTCCCTGACTTTCTAGCCCGTCTGCTAATCCTCCATCACCCCCCGTCAGGCTGCCGCCCCTCCGCCTCCTGAAATCATCCCCAACGAGTCGGCCTCGACGTCTTCGCTGATTGACGTGGACATGCCCAGCGTCCATACTGTGCCGTCCGACTTCCTCGAGCAGGAAGTGAAGACCGAAACCCAAGCCAACCGCCTCGAGCGCGAGCAGGAACGCCGTATCCGCAACCTAAGCAAGTCGGCCGAGCGCTACACGGAGGAGGGGGCGGCCAAGGGAAAGAAGGCCGACTCGTGGCTCACCAAGCAGGCCGCGCAGCTCTCAGACGGCGCCGCGTCGGGCATCGCGCTTGCTAATCTAGCCACGTTTGTCGGTGTCGGCTCGTATCTGGGGTACAAGGCCTGGGGCCTGTACCAGAAGGGCAATCTCGATGCGAAGTCGGTCGGCCTGGGCGTCGGCATCCTGGCTAGCGTCGGTGCTGTCCACTCGATCGTGGGGAGCTACCTCTACCGCGGGAAGAAGAACTAGAGAGTCTCGCCAATGAACTTGACCGTGTGGGTAGAACAAAACCTAGAGAGGGTCCCCGGCGGGCTTGGATGCGACCTTGAAAGGAAGTGTTGCGGGTCGTCAGGCGCAGCAGGATTCTGATAACATTGAAGTTCGTTGAAACTCCGCTTTGTATAACTTGCTGTAAGCAAGTTTGTATTATTCCCCGTCAATAGTAATGAATCATGTTTCTAAAATGAAGACTGATATTATTTCAACCGTTTTATTCTAGCGTCAGGTTTGTGGATGGAGAGTTGTTTGTACAAAGTAATGTCCCACCTCGTGTGCCTTGCTTCCAAATCTGTCTATATGCCATCGTGAGCCGTTCTTTTCGCTTTTCGTACAAGGCCCATCCAAGTTTCGAATGGGCAATCAGAGTAATACATGGGATATCTGCCCGACTTTTATTGTCAAGCAATCCGTACCCTGTATGCGCAAATAGGTTATTCGCGTCTCCCCCTTGATTTCCTTTGTTTTTCCGCGGTAATATTTCAAGCCCCCTTGCCCTTGGTAGCTTCCTTGTTGGCGTCGGTGGCATCCTCCCACTTGGGGCCGCTGCGGGAAGCCGTCGTGCGATCAATGTTCGCCTCTGGAATGGCAGCCGGCGCAGGCTCGGATCCGGCAGGATTCCGCTCCGTCTTGTCCTGCTTTGGGACGAGCGCGACATCGGCGACGCCAGCGGATCGCTCCTCGGTCGGGGCGGATCGGGACGGCGTCTCAGCAGCCTTGTCGCTACCGGGAGGGGGGGGTTCCGTCGTCCGCGGCGTCTCGGCAGCGGCGTCGTCTCCGTGCGGCGGCGTCGTCGGCTGCGGGGACCCGGCAGGCGGCTCGATGTCACCACCGGCAGGGAGGTCCTGCGCGTCGTCGGCCTCGGCTAGCTCGGCGCCGTAGATCTCGGGGTACTGGCGGAAGCATTCTTGCATGGCCCTGTCAGATGGCACAAAAAAGTTGGTTAGTGACCCGCCCGCCGGAAGGGGGGGGGGCTCCATGACCGGGCAAAAAAAAAATCTTTGGTCGGTTTTTGACGTACTGGAACTTGTCGATGCACTCCATGCCCTTGGGCTCTTCGTTCGAGTACACGAAGCAGCTAAACGCCGTCTTGAACTCCTCGCCGCAGGGGCCGTGTGCCATGCCGCCCAGGCAGGGACAGTCCCAGTTGATCTCGCCCGTCTCGGGGTTGAAGGCGGCCTGCTGGTCGTTGTCCTCCTCGGGGTTCGTCAGCGGCGATCCGTCAGCA
The DNA here is from genome assembly GCA_025583755.1 of Cordyceps tenuipes. NCBI lineage: Eukaryota > Fungi > Ascomycota > Sordariomycetes > Hypocreales > Cordycipitaceae > Cordyceps > Cordyceps tenuipes. The sequence continues at coordinate 27,590 of JANZYN010000158.1, forward strand.
GCGGCCTGGGAGTCCGTAGCCGTCTCATCCTTGTGGGCGGTGCCTTGCGTGCTGCTCGGGGTGGTGGTGGTGGGCTCGGCGGCGGCGGATTTGGCGGCGGTGGCTTTGGCGGTGGCCTGTGATTTTCGCTCCTCGATGATGGACTGGACGGTCGGCAGCTGCGCCGACTCGGCAGCTTCGGGGAAGGATGAGGGCGCGGTAGAAAACTGCTTGGCTATATGGCGCGCTTTGTGTCAGTGGTAAAAGGGGGGGGGGGGGGGGGCAAGTTCGCGCGGAAAAGTTGTTGTTGGCATACCAGGGATCGCCTCCTCGGCAAAGACGGAGCTGGTGCTGTAATAGTAGACGGCGCCACCGGCAAGGGCCCAGCGCACGGCGGAGCCCTTCCAGGACCGCGACTTGTCGGCGGGCGATGTCGATGCGAAGCGGCGCGGAGCGGATCGGAGGGCTTGGGTTCGCAAGGCTGAGATGGCCGGTCGCGCACCGGATCGAAGCGCGGCGCGATACATTGTTGGACTGCGATTGGGAAAGGAAGAGAAAAGAGTGGAAATTAAAAGCGCCGCGGAATGAATTGAACCCTGAGCAATTGTACAAAAACGTGGAACGGAAAGATGGGATCAGGGGAGGAATTAATGAGCGATCCGAGGGGGGTTGCGAGAAAAAAAAAAGTCGAGGACGCAATTCGAGCTCGATTGGTCAGCCAGGCAGCGCACTAGAAAAGAGAAGAGACTGAGCTGACTTTTGCTGGCTCCATCACAGTAGCCAAAGGCTCAGGTAGGTAGTTACATACATAGGTAGGTAGGTAGGAGGTAGTTATAGGCTCTAGGCTCTAATAAGCTCTGTCTCACCAGGCGCCACGCCGAAGATTAACCACTAAGTTTTGTTTGCATTCGGTATTCGGTCACAAGGCAGAGCCAGAGCTAGGATGAACTAATGCAAGCTGAAAGCTCGCCAAGTTAAAAAGGCAGGCGAAAGAATAGGTGTCTCTTGAAAAATCCAAAAACCTGGCATCTGAGCAGAACACTGACGGCGACGGCAAGCCAGAGGATTTTATAGCTTTTGCATCTTACTTGGCTTCTCCATCGCCCAATAGGAATGGCGTCCTCACCAGCGTTTGAGTGGCATCCTGCAAGGTACATGCAGGCGGGTGAACTAGCTGAGGAGTTTGCCTTGCTTGTGCTCAACCAGCCGTTGAAGAATGGCACGACATTGCGGAAACTATGGAATAACTGTGAGTTTTTCTCTGGCACTGGTCCGAGGGGCCGCATCTCGCAGGCTCAACTCACGGACACCTGATCGACCAACCCCGCGATGATGACGCTGCTACATGCCTACTAAGCTAACACGATGATGCCCGACTCAGCGGCAGTGAGAGTCGCGGCCGATGGCGGCGCAAACCGCTTATACGAGCTGTCCTCATTCCAAGGGAAATTTGTGAGTTTTATTTTCCATTCCCCAGTGAGCAGAACAAAGCAAAGGATATTCATTTTGACATGACATGGCTCGCAATGCAGTCAAACCTCCAGGCCATCATCGGTGACCTGGACTCGCTGTCGCCGACCGTCCGCGACTTCTACTCGTCGCAGCCGCAGCCGGCCCAGGTCATCCACGACCGCGACCAGGAGAGCAGCGACTTTGGCAAGTCGATCAAGTGGATCCGCGACTCCTACCAGATGGACATTGTCGCCCTCGGCGGCATCGGCGGCCGCGTCGACCAGGGCGTCAGCCAGCTGCACCATCTGTACCTCTTCCAGCCGGGGCCCGGCTACGACGCCGGCCGCCTCTTCCTGCTGTCCGGCTCCAGCCTGACCTTCCTGCTCAAGGCCGGCCGCCACCGCATCCACGTCCGCGAGGAGGACGGCGAGCAGGACATCTTCGCCAAGCACGTCGGCATCCTGCCGCTGCGCGAGCCCAGCCGCATCACCACCAGGGGCCTCGAGTGGGACGTCACGGACTGGCTGAGCCAGATCGGCGGCAGCCTCAGCACCAGCAACCACATCCTACCGGACACCAAGCAGGTCGAGATTGAGACGACAACGGACGTCTTGTTTACGGTGGCGCTTCGCCAAATTGACAATGAGGACGATTCTTGAGGCTTGGGTTGGTTGGCGAAGCCACCCGTTGCAACGCCAGTGATGTCAAGGAGATACAATGAAATGTAAAAAAATGAAACGCTTTGAACGCTTTCCGCGAGCTGTATATGCCATGTTGATCCCGAATTTACAACCTTGTACGCCACGCTCCGTATTCCCAAGTCAGACTTCCTGCCAGTCTGCGGTCCTCCCCTTTACCGCAGGTAGTGTAGCACCAGCCAGCAAAACCCAAAGAAGACGATGACGCCCGCCGCAAAGATCCACTTGTCCTCGCGCGCGCGCCTCTCCACCATGCGGATCGTCTCGCCGCTGACGCCCAGCGTGTTGGCGACACTATACAGCCGCTTCTGCGTGTTCTTGAGCATCTCGCGCTGCTGGCCCAGGTCGCCCAGCACCGCCTGCCCGCGCGCAATGTAGTCGTCCAGCGCCTGGTTCGTGTGCGCAAAGAAGTTTTGCTCGCGGAACGCGTGCGCCTCGCGCGCCTCGTCCTGCGCCCCCGTCGTCATGTACGACGCCCCCGACTGCTGCCCGCCGCCATGTCGGGGTTGAAACGTGCTGCTCGTCGTCGCGTTCGCGTACGGGTTCTCCGGCGTCGAGGTGGCGTGGTAAGGTCGGCGGCCGAGCAGCTCGGTGCGGTTGTGCTGGTACTGCGCCTCTTCGCGCGCCTTCTTGAGGTTGTCGACCTGCCCGCGGAAGGAGGCCAGGTCGTCGCGGAACCGTCGCACGCGCTCAAAGGCCTCCTCCTGCTTCTTGGGGACAATCTCCTGCCGCGCGAGGCTGTTGTACTCGTCGATGGCTTTGGTGAATGTCGCTAGCGACACGGAAACGTTGCCGATTTCGGCCGCGGACGCCTCGCCCTTGGACTGCAAGGTCGACAGCTCGTTGTTGATGGACTTGCTTTGCCGCAAGGCGGTGTTGTACACGACGTTCTGCAGCAGCGTTAGAAATGAAATGCGAGGCATATAGGTTTACACCCTGGGCTTGGCACTCAAACTGACCATTGTGCTTTCTGTGTGTTGAAAATTAGCCACTGGTAGACCTCTGGGTGTTCTATCCACAACTTGCAGCGACAGCTTCACAAGGAGAGGCCACCTTAGTTCTCGGCGCGGAAAATTGTCACCCCGCCTGTCCTATACAGTATTCGCCTCGCTTGCAACCACCGCAAAAACCAGGTTCGTAAATTATCAGAGGGAATTAGTTGAACAAACCTTGCTTTTTGGACGGTATTTAAGCCTCCTGTGTTTCTATTTTTTGAATCCTTGGTAGGTGGTGTAGTATGCCGATGCCGCTCCTAATTAGTAGAAGGTGTTGGAGATGGGAATAACGCCGTTCACCGAGGATAATTGTGAAAGAAAACCTGGACCGTACTGATGCTCCTTCTTGCCCAGCTTCCCTACATTGATGTGTCTTTCAACAATAGCATGTGCTCTCTTAAAAAGTTGAAAAGCCGGTACTTGCAACATCAAGCATGCTGCTAATAATTGCCATAGTACAAGCTACCGGGTAAGCCTATGTATGCGTAGAGGGGAACCACACCACCAGATATCAAAGTGGAAGCTATGCCAAGCTTACTCTGTTTTATTAAAAACATACTGAGTGGCTTGGTTTTCTTGGATATTAAAGCCAAATGGCGAGAATCGATGTTGCTGAACTGTTCGGCTGTGTATGGTCAGTCCAGAAGTTAGCCGAATGGGAAGATCGGACGCTGGACATAACGAGCCGGATCCGATTGCCGCTAAATACTCATTTTGAGAAAAACCAAATGGCTCTGCTTGAAACCGATAATTCCATCTGAGTCGCAGCGACCTCAGGAATAAAAGAACGGCTTGTAAACAACTCCGCCGCTTGCCGGCCGAACTCGGCGCCGATTCGGGCCCTGGACCGGTGCGCTAAACCTGTTGGAATGCCACTTATTCCAGTGAATATTTCCAACACCCCCGACGTGACATCACCCCTTTTTTTCTTCGCCCTTTAAAAACCTCAATATAGTACCGGATGTTCCTCATGGTGTTTTGCTGTGCTTGCATTGCTCATCTTTCTCACCAACCCTCTCCCACCTACTTGCAGCAGACACACGCCTGACAAGAGACTGATTGGGCTGATAACCAGGCTAAGTCGCCACATTGTGGTGAGGAAACAGGGCGCATTATAGGAGTGTGACCGTTATATCAGCGCCATTCAAAGGTTGCGACGCAGGGAACGGGACTTGAACCTCCTGGAGTGTCCTGTTGCTTTGGTCTCCTGCTGGAATCGTTGATCGGTTGTCGGTAGAGAGTACCAAGATTACACCATACCGGAATCCCAATCTAGCTCAACATTCGAATTATACGCAGGACAACATGGGGACCGGGGATCGTACAGGGAATGAACCGGAGCAGGCAGAACTCGGTCCCGTCTCGCCGCCGCATCCCTCCAGCACCGCCGCCGCCGTCGCCGCCGACGACGACGTCGAGAAGCTGCCCATCCGCCGCACCAACTCGCGCGCCGCCCCGTACTCGGTGCACTCCAAGACGGTCAAGCGGCTCCTCGTGCTCGGCGCCGCCTGCACCGCGCTCTTCTCGCCCATCTCGGCGCAAATCTACCTGCCCGCGCTGATCCCCATCGCGCACAGCCTGCGCGTCAGCGCCGCCCAGGTCAACCTGACCATCACCACGTACATGATCTTCCAGGGCGTGACGCCCATGTTCGTCGGCTCGCTGGCCGACGCCGGCGGGCGCCGCCCCGCCTACGTCGCCTGCTTCGTCGTCTACCTCGCGGCCAACGTCGGGCTCGCGCTCGCGCCCAGCTACGCGGCCGTGCTGGCGCTGCGCTGCCTGCAGTCGGCCGGGTCCAGCAGCACCGTCGCGCTCTGCACCGCCGTCGTCGCCGACGTGGTCACCTCGGCGGAGAGGGGCCAGTACGTCGGCTTCACGGTGCTGCCGACCGTCTTGGCGCCCTCGCTCGGTCCCGTACTGGGCGGCGTGCTGTCGCAGTATCTCGGCTGGCGCTCCATCTTCTGGTTCCTCGCGGTGGCGACCGGCGTGGCGCTCGTCTTGATACTGGCCTTGCTCCCGGAAACGTGCCGCCGGATCGTCGGGGACGGGTCCGTCCCGCCGCCGCCAATCTACCGATCTGGTCTGCAAGTGATGCGTCTGCGCCGGGAGGACCGCGAGACGGAGGACGATGGCGCGCCTGACGTAGAGGGAGCAGCTCCTGGAGCATCACCACAACCACCGCCGCCGGTCGAGACCACCGAAGCCAAGTTCAAGTTCAAGCCGCCCAACGTCCTCGAGGCCGTCATGATGCTCTTCCGACGGTCCTCCGGCCTGCTGCTCTGGTCCAGCAGCATCATCTTCGCCGGCTTCTACTGCATCTCCGCCGCCATGCCCGCGCTCTTCCACAGCCGCTACCACCTCAACGAGACCGAGGTCGGGCTCATGTACCTGCCCATCGCGGGCGGCTCCATCGTCGCGGCGCTCGTCGTCGGCCGCGGCATGACGTGGAACTACAAGCGGTACTGCGCCCTCGCCGGCGTGCCCTTTGACCGCAGCCGGCAGATGGACATGTCCGAGTTCCCCATTGAGCGCGCGCGCCTCGAGATTGGCATCCCGCTGATGCTGCTCGCCGGCACCTGCCTCATCGCCTGGGGCTGGGCGGTGCACTTTCACGCGCACATTGCGGTGCTCTGCGTGGTCATGTTCTTCCTGGGCATCGGGCTGATCGGCATGACCAACTCGATGAACGTGCTGCTGGTGGACATGCACCCGGGCAAGGCCGGCACGGCGACGGCGGCCAACAACCTGACCCGATGCCTGGTCGGCGCCGGCGCCACAGCGGCGATTGTGCCGCTGGAGAGGGCTATTGGGGTTGGAAAGGCATTTTCCATTGTCGGAAGCCTGTTCTTTATTTGTCTTACGCCACTGGTCTTGCTGGCGTTCAAGGGGATGAAATGGAGGCAAATGCAAAAGAAGGGGCAATAAGTAGCATATTCAGCAAGCAGATAGACGTGATGTTGGTTAAAAAATTCTGCATAAATTCTACATAAAAGTAGCGAAGTAAATGTTTAATAATGCCCTCATCTTGAGTTTTGACAGCTGTTAAAATGGTGTGTAGTAGATGACCTACTGAGGCAGTCTTAGTTGGTTGAGGCCATCGCGAATTCGGTAGAAGATGACGATAATGACGATAATGACAATAATCAAGTTAACAAAAATGACCTTATCAGAGGACCTAGATTTAATAATCAATAGTGTCTAGGGTAGCTGTAGAATAATAACCGTTGATTCTACCGATTTGTATGAGTCTTCCTATATAAAAATAAGCAATAGTAGTTAAGAATTGACAGGCAGTGTCAATAGCATCGATGTACATCTGTATTTTCTCCGCCATAGCCGCTAACAAAATGTACCTTGTGAGTCGCTACACGGTGTAATGAAAAAACTCAAGATCAGGGCATTAATTTTTATCTTCATTTTTTAGAGTTGTGCCCACTGCACTAATCATTAATTCGTTGACGAGCCCCATTTCCCAGTCGAGAATTTCGTAACGGTCGACACTGCGCGACATGTCGACCAACAACCTCCAACAGATACCAGACGAAGGCTACGCACGACAAGGCAGTGCCTGACACTTATGACGATGGACCCAAAACTGATGGTGCTCGTCATTGGCCGTCTTGATCTTCTTTGCCGGGCTCTGGGGGCCGCGATTGTGGCGCTCGCGACGCTGCTCACTGTCGTCGTCATCTACCGCTTGTTCTTCAGCCCACTGGCTCGCATCCCGGGGCCACGGCTCGCAGCCATGTCTAATATCTGGTATGCGTTCCATGCGAGAAATGGGACGACGGCTGCGATGGCTAAGTGGCTACACCGACGGTATGGGCCAATCGTGAGGGTTGGGCCAAACGAAGTGTGGTTCAACACAAAGGAGGCTTATGATATTATCTACAGCAAGTGCTCGTTTTGAATATGTTGCAAATTGGACAGAAATTAATAACAGTATATAGGCGCCAGAGTACGTGGATATGAAAAATCGGATTTTTATTGTATGTACCCAAAGATCTCAGGCCGCCCAGACAGGACACTGACTGGCCTTGAACAGTGGCAACAGCACTTGCAAGACCACATATAGACTGGCGGTTCGAAGCCAAATTTGAAGACAATCTTGACCTACTCTCTGAGATGGATATGCACCGCTATCGGCTACAGCGCCGTCTTATCGGGCCCGTCTATCGCACGGCCAATGTGCTGCGCCATGAACAAGCCCTCAACAGAGCACTGGAACATGCCGTCGACAGCCTTGCCTCCATCGAAGGCGCAGACACTGACTTGAAAGAGTGGATGCATATTATAGCTGTAGAGTCGCTTGGTGCCGTGGTTCTGTCCTGGTCGCCAGGCATGAGCAAGGCCGGAACAGATCGCGACACCAGCAACCAGAGCTACCTAGGTTGGCGCCGCAAGTCCGTGTTCGGGCTTTTCCCCTTCATAACCAAGCTTGAAGTCAACCATAAATGGATCGGAAGGATTTTCGGTACTCTTTGGGGTGTAACATATCAGACTCCCAAGGGCTTCAAACCCTTCTTCCCTGTACGTATCCCCCGTTGCCGTACCGGTCAGTTGGCGACACAATTACTTATCAGGCGATAGGACGTCTCGAAAAAAGTGGCGCGACGAATAAAAAACGTTTCGAACCTAAGTACTAGCCAGAGGCAAGATCTCCTGGCAGATTTAATCAAGCTGCACGAGGACAAACCCGAGTTCACGGAGATGTACCTGCGGAAGATGGCCATCACCAACTTTGGAGCTGGGCATGAAACCCTTGCTTCAACCCTGACTGCCGTCATGACCATGCTGGCGGCACACCCAGACGTGCAAGGAGAAGCGAGGCGGGAAATTCGCTCTAAAAAGGCGGCAAAACCACAAAAGCCTGGCTGCCACATCGCCCATACGGATTGCCTGGAGCTTTTTTACACTCGCGCCGTCATCCGGGAGGCAATGCGCCTTTACCCCGTCATCAGTATGAGCCTGCCGCGCGTTGTACCTCGTCATGGCAGTGGGCTGAACCTCCATGACTTTCACATCCCACCGGGCACAACCGTGGGTTGTAACCCCGTTGCACTGCACCGCAATCCAGATATTTGCGGTCCAAACCCTGACGTGTTTGACCCTCGCCGCTGGCTTGTCAGCAGCAGCAGCAGCAGCAGCAGCAGCAGCAACGGCAGCACAGAAATTGACGAGGGGCGCGTCCGAGCTCTGGAGCGATATAGTCTCAGCTGGGGCGGCGGCTCGCGGACGTGTCCTGGGAGGCAGGTCGCCGAGATGATTGTCCTCAAGTGCGTTGTGCGCCTGCTCGAAAGGTTCGAGGTTATCACCGCTGACCCTGTGCCCGAGGACCACGGCCCGACGTACTTTCTGGCCATGCTGACAGGGGTTCGCGCAAGATTTCTTCCCACAGAGGAGGAGGGATTAACGTGAAGGGAGGTGAAGCTCACCTAAGCCAGGTCTGCCTTCGTCTGTTTTGTTTTGCTATTTGTAGTTGGCATTACGCAAAGGACGGCCACAGTTGATCTGTAAGGCTGTGCGAACACTTGGCGGACCGCCTTTAGTTACTGCCTCGAGCCGTTGAGATACTTTGCGTTGTACAGATTACTGAGCACACGAAAACGTGGCTGCTGGGCTTGGCAACCAAGACATTGCTTCCTCCGCCAAGCCGGGGGGCTGTCGGCCATTTCCCCCTGTCTATCCGTGGATGAGATGATCAAAAAGATGGCGTTTGCAGATGCAGGGCTCACCTCTCTGAATTACGATACCAGCTTGCAAATAGGCTGGGCAATTGTGCGCTGGGGGCGGCTCCAGTAGAGATGCTCTCAACCGATAGGAGAGGTCACAAGTATACGAAGGGCTTTTCTGTCCTTCAAACTTGGTGGCAACATCTCCTGCTTCATACCATACATAGTACCCTGATTAAATCTCTTGCCTGTTTTGTCCTGGGCTCTCCTTGGTCGCTAGCCCAACGCCATGTTCCATGGCCAGCATCATTGGAGACTATTTTGCTTGGCGTTAGCAACAGAAACAAATTATGCGACTGTCAGATTGGCTGATGAAGCTGGGTACTGGGATCCGTGCATTTTTTTTTGATGTCTAATGACTATATTTTGAGGCGTGGTTGTGCGACAGATTCCGAGCCGACTTGGAAGTTGCCACAGCCGCCACCGTGCAACCAGGCGAGGCTAGTAAAGGCGCCTTTTTCCTTCTATACCCGAAGCTGCCCGTTGCTTCATGGACGGGGAAGAACTAGCAAAACGTTTAGTGAGTGAGTGCTCGCAACTTGCGAGGGCCGGTTGCAGCTGAGATCGTGGAGAAAAAACAGGGCTAGTCAGCGGGCTGAAGTTGTCACGAGCTTCCCCATGGGCCCCCGGAACTATGAGAAGATAGGGGTTGCAAGGGGGTGCATGGTGGAAATGATTGAGTAATGGGATTACTTTGTATGTCAGATGAATTCAGGCTGAGAAAATTGCCGGGTGACATGTCATCGTCTTGTAATTTATCATTTCTCATGGGCGTGTTTCGCGGCTGCTCCGTACACGCGGTCCGAATGATTGGCCCGTATGGTTACATTCGCTCATGCCGAGCTCGCCCTGGCTGAAGTTTACGCATGAAGTTGAGGCAGTAGCCAGCGCGTCAATGATGGTGCAGTCAGAAAACGTTCTGGTAAATACGCGCAGTGCGAGCTGCTGGCAGCGGTTATCCTTGAGGACTGATGAGCCCGCCATGCTGGGAGCGAAATGCCGCGTCAGGCCACGACGGGGTGCTGGTCTTGGGTCTTTGGCTTAGCTGCATTGGTATGATCAAGAGATCGTTACCAGTCTGAAGATGCGGGTCAACAGATGCACCTGAGAAGCCATCAGGGAGCCAAATTGCTTTAATAAAGGGACCAGTGTATGCAACCAGCGAGTGAACACTCATAGGACGGGATTAAACCGGGATGACGGGAAGCGCAACGTCACGCCACAAGTGAGTGGTATGTGGTGCGGTGGCAGGGTCTCGCATGGTAGATATGCTTCCGTTTCCATACGCAATCTTTTATGCTTTGTTGACGGTCTTATCTTTTGGTCTTGTCGCTGCCCCATAATTGATGGCGTGCGAGAAGAAGCCCACATCTGATGTCAAGGATCAAGGATATCCGTCGTTGATGTGTTCGGCGACCAACAAGCTCTCTGTGCCTTGCATGAAGGGTGGTAGCACAGGGTAATGCGTAGTAACACAGGACTCGAATTGACGTGTGTAACGGCGAAACATTGTCGCTGTTGTGGTTGTCTCGGCAGCCTCCGAGCGGAAGAGGCGAAGGCGACGGCGACGGCGAGGAATGGCTAAAATTATCACCAGACTAACTTTTAAGCTTGGCGTTTGGCGCAGAGTAGCTTGGTGGGCCTGTAGCGTTTTGTGCCGGGCCATGGCGCCGTCGGACATCATGTAGATGTCTGTCTAAAAGGTAACTTGACCAGTTAGCGGGTGGGGGAAACATGTCGGAAGTCCTCCTCACCATGTGCGGGATGGCTGGGATTATGCTCAGCGATCGCCTGCCATACGAGCATTGGGTCAGCCGTACCAAACAATTGAACGCCGCACGCTTAGTCGCCAGATGGACGGACATGGTAGCGTCGGCCATGAACACTAGCCCGTGGCTGTCGGAGGCAAAAGTTGAGGTAGACTTCGCTGGTTCGGGTCGGGTACCCCAAGAATCTATCGCCACCGCATTCTGGACTAGACCGATTGGCGCTCGCGGTCGCCGGTTCGAGTTGACGGGGTGGCGGCGAACGAGCTCGACTTTCTTCTTCTCGGAAAAAGCACCTTTGACGTGGGTCTGGGGAATTACAATAGCAAGCCATGTGTTTGGCTAGCGCACGAGGGTGTGGCAATGTTGTAAACGAAAACTCGGGAGGATATGGCAGGCTAGCAACTGTGTTAGCCAACACTAATAATAAACGCACAAGATATGTACTTTTTTGTGGCATGTCTCGGGAGAATGTGGCTAGATGTGATGGATGGCAGCGGCGTGGCCTGTTCTTCTCCAAGGTACAGATTAGAGGCGTAGCTGAACGGCTGGGGTGGTGAGCGAGCTGACAGAATGGGAGGTAGGCTGCGACGGTCCAGCCAGCCGGGTGTGAATATTGGCTTCGTTTCCGTCAACAAGATGCCGATGATTAATTACCAGAGCGAGATAGGCTGCTTGTCTCGATGGAACATCCTCGTTCGCGTTCCGTTTGATGAAGGAGGAGAGAGGACCGGCCAGCCAACAGCCCCAGCGTACCAAGCAGGTGGGGGTTCGCTGCCCCAGTTGGCTTCTGACTCTAAGTAACTAATAAATAAATTATATAAACTTATCTTGCCTGCTTATTTTGGGCCCCGCATATCTCGCCTTACCTGACTCACCAAGTCCCTTTCATACCTAATAAGTCGTTGTCGTTATCTTTCTTTCCTGTCATTTCCATCCTCTGAAAACCCCGGCGGAAATCATTGCGAGGAAGCCGCGTTTTCGAAATGGCTTCTAGATCGCCATTAACGGCGTGGCCGCCAACCAAGTTTTTTTTTTTTTTTTTCCTTGTTCAAAACACCACCAACAAATCTGTGGCGACCCAGCCCATCGCAACGCCACCGACCGCCATCACAGTCCCAACTCAGCAAAGTAGGCTATTAGTCCAAACCAACCAGGCTGTTCCGTTGACTTGACACCACCACCACACTCCTCCACAAACCATATTCTCTGGTTGCAAATCTACACACCTTCTAGCCCCGCTACGAGCTCTCGGCGCTTCTCCACCCGAGTTGCTCTCGGCCCTCCCTTAACAATTCTGTTCCCAAGGCTTGCGGCGCAGCTTAGGGTATTCGAAGGTTCTTTTGTTCAGCCACCCTCTGCCGCCAGTCTAGAATAGGAATGCCCTCCGCCGCTTCAGTCTTGGCTTTCTCAAACAACTAACTTCCAATCTGGGTTTTCTAGAAACCAACCAGCCTTTCTTTGCCCCTGTAGCCCGAATCCTAACTAGACCCCTTCTTCCCCAGAATGCATTATTATGATCTCTCTAGAACAGGGGCCGGTTGAACTGTCTTGACTATTTAATAGGAGCCTCCTCCCCCTTCCCATCTTGCGACCTCTTGGTTCTTTGGTCCAAGAGTTTCCTTTAAACCCCCCCCTCTTCCTCGACTCAGTTCCCCGACTCGGGTTTGTGCTTGCTATAAGCAGAACGTGAGAGTCCCCGACCACCTTGACAGTGAGCAAGACCTCAGCACCTGGAAAGGCCTTGATTATGACTACCACCATCAATCTCGACAACGACGCCATTGCGCGCGCCGGTCTTGCGGATCCCGAAACTCAGGGAATCCACAAGATCGAGAATGAGCTGCACAAGGACGACCTTGTTGAAGAAAAACGCCAGGACGTCTTGAGCGTTGAGCAGCACAGTATCGCCATGGACGACAACGATTGGCCTGACAAGCCAACTGAGGAGCAACAGCGTACACTGCGCCGTGTCTCTGGCAAGATCAAGTGGGCTATGTGGACAATTGCCTTTGTTGAATTGTGCGAGCGTTTCTCCTACTACGGATCTGCCGTCCTCTACACCAACTTTGTCAACCACAAACTGCCTGCTGGCTCGACTACCGGTGCTCCTCTACCTGGTGATCCTCACCCGCAGGCTGGCGCCCTTGGCATGGGCCCCAAGGCCGCTCAGGGTATCAGTCTTTTCAACCAGTTCTTTGCCTACATCATGCCTCTTGTCGGGTACGTATCGATCCCCCAACTCACGCGTCATGGACCTCTGCTGACATGCCATCTTGCAGTGCCTGGATTGCTGATGCTCGTATGGGTCGTTTCTGGACTCTTCATTTGGCCATGGGCGTTGCCATCATCGCCCACGTCATCCTCGTTGCTGCCTCTGCCCCAGGTGTCATCGTTCACAAGGACTCTTCCTTTGCCGCCTTCATTATCGGCCTCCTCTGTCTCTGCGTCGGCACCGGCTTCTTCAAAGCCAACGTGTCTCCTCTTCTAGCCGAGCAGAACGAAGACACTCGTATGCGAGTCGAAGAGCGCAACGGCGAGCTCGTCATTGTCGACCCCGCCATCACCAACACACGCATCTTTCTCTACTTCTACTTCTGCATCAACATCGGCTCACTGGCTGGCCAGATTGGCATGGTGTACGTTGAGAAGTATGTTGGCTTCTGGCTCGCCTTCCTCATCCCCACAGCCCTCTTTCTTCTTGCCCCCTTGGTCCTGTGGTCTCAGAAGAAGAACTACAAGCTCAGCCCCCCGACTGGATCTCTGCTCGAGAAGTTCCTCAAGATGTGGTTCTACGTCCGCAAGAGGTCGAACTCTATCCGTCACTTCAACTGGGATGTCGCTCGTCCATCCAAGGTTGCTATGAGCGAACGCCCAGCCTGGATGACCTATGATGATGCTTGGGTTGACGAAGTCCGTCGTGGTCTAATGGCCTGCAAGGTCTTTCTCTTCCTGCCGGTCTTCTTCCTCGCCTACAACCAGATGACTGGTAACTTGACCACCCAGGCCAGTACCATGATGCTGCATGGAGTTCCCAACGACATTATCCAGAACTTGAACCCCATTTCTATTGTCGTCATGATCCCCATTTTTGACCATGTCATCTACCCTGGCCTCCGCCGCATCAAGCTCCCCTTGACCCCCATCAAGAGAATGACTGCCGGTTTCTTCATGGCTACCCTAGCCATGGTCGCTTCCGCTGTCATGCAGTACTTCATCTATCAGAAGAGTCCTTGCGGCTGGTACGCCAACGGAACCACTACCAACGCCCAGGGCGAGGAGGTCAACTGCCCTCCCGCTAACATCAATGTCTGGGCTCAGTCTCTTCCCTACATCTTCATTGGTATCGCAGAAATTCTCACCAACGTCACTTCGTACGAGTATGCCTTTTCCAAGGCTCCCGAAAACATGAAGTCGTTGGTCATGAGCGTTAATCTGTTCATGAGTGCCATCTCTGCTGCCATCGGCCAGGCGTTTACTCCTCTTTCTGGTGACCCTCTTCTCGTCTGGAACTACACTTCAGTATCCTGCATTGCCTTTGTCGGAGGTGTTGCATTCTGGTTCTGCTTCCGCCATCTGGACGCTGATGAAGACGGTTGGAACATGATTAAGAAGTCCGAGTTCATCGGCCAAAACCAGCCCGGCGTAAGCAAGGCTGTTGATCTGGAGCACAACAATGAGTAGAGTTTAAAGTATTATTGACGAAGGAGAAACGAATGTTAGCATGATATCGATGTATTCCTATTTTACGTATATAAAGCTACTGCAAAAATAATCATACCCATTTGGTTTTCGTCAACGTTCTCAATTTCCGCTTCTTATTGCTTGTTCTTTCGGCCGAGCCTGCAGGATCCAGTGCATACCTAGCCAGGCTGCAGAGGAAAATATAACAACACTGTCAATCAATCTTTAGAGGCCGTTCTGTGTTACCCGACCCTGCGCATTACGATAACATGCGGCTGATGTGGGAAGGAGGGGAAATTGCCCAAGTCCGTCCCGAAGACCTGCCCGCTGCAAGTCGCCGGAGACGACCAACAGCCAAGTAGCCGTCTTGCTAGTCACCGAACACATTCCCGCTATTTCGCGTTACTTTGCAAATATATTTCTGGAGGTTTGCGCAAAAAACGATCCATCATCGAAACTAGCGTTACGATCCAAGATGCCTGAAATGACCATCGTCGGGAGGAGAGGCCGCATCCCGTGCATCCACCCTTCAACACGGCCGAGGCGGACTGTACGACCTCACCGGCATAGACCGGGTGTTCAGAAAGCAAGAAAAGGACGTGTGGTTAGAAATTTCAATTGCTTTCGTAAATAGATCATTTTGGCCGTACAGCGCCAGTTGATGGTATCCTTGCACTACATGCTCGTTTGGCAAGATTCTCGGACTCAGATTACTAAGCTGTCACCTGCACCAACGGCTGGTGGGGCTCGCACCCTACGCGTCTTGAAGCCCCGCGACGCGTCTCTCAGCTTCCCACTTCCATCCAACAGCAAGGCAGAAAGTACCCCTCCAAAATGACACAGACAAAAGTGCATGAAGAACACCAATATCTGGATCTTGTCCGTGAGATTCTAGAAACAGGAGAACATCGACCAGATCGGTAAGTATGGCAGACTCAGCTCTACCAAGCAACCCCCAGGCAAACAGCGAACTTGTGGCTCACCTCCACAGCACCGGTACCGGCACACTTTCCATCTTCGCTCCGCGACCACTCAAGTTCTCACTCAACCACAACGGCACGCCGGTGCTGCCGCTTCTGACGACCAAGCGCGTCTTCACGCGCGCCGTCGTAGCGGAGCTGCTGTGGTTCGTGGCGGGCAGCACCTCGTCGCTGTCGCTGAGCGCAGCGGGCGTCAAGATCTGGGATGGCAACGGGTCGCGCGAGTTCCTCGACGGCGCGGGGCTGGGCCACCGCGCGGTCGGCGACCTCGGCCCCGTGTACGGCTTCCAGTGGCGGCACTTCGGCGCCGCCTACGTCGACGCCGAGACGGACTACACCGGCCAGGGCGTTGACCAGCTCGCCAACGTCGTCGAAAAGCTGCGCAACAAGCCCCACGACCGCCGCATCATCCTCTCCGCGTGGAACCCGGCGGACCTCAAGCTCATGGCGCTGCCGCCGTGCCACATGTTTGCGCAGTTTTACGTGTCGTTCCCGCGTGGCGGCGGCGGTGGGGAAGGAGGGGCTGAAGGCAAGGGGCATCTGCACTGTCAGCTGTACCAGCGGTCGTGCGACATGGGCCTCGGCGTGCCGTTCAATATTGCGAGCTACGCGTTGCTGACGCATATGCTCGCGCACGTGTGCGACTTGGTCCCCGGGTCGCTGACGCACGTCATGGGCGACGCACACGTCTACATGGACCACGTCGAGGCGCTCAAGGTGCAGCTCGAGCGCGAACCGCGCGAGTTTCCAACGCTCGAGATTGCACGAGAAAAGGGGGGCAGCATCGACGGCTGGAAGGTCGAGGATTTTGTCGTTCAGGGCTACGACCCCCACAAGACGATTGCGATGAAGATGTCCGTCTAGAACGCCGGCAGGCCTTCCGGGGACAGGTTGTGTATTATTACTCGCATTATAGCATCCCCCATTTGCAGCTGCATTTTCAAGGGCCGGAAGCGTTGCGGGGAGGAGTCTCTTCATCAAGGACGGCATCGCCGTCTTCGGTTGGTTACACAGATACTGGTGATAATGGCGATACTGGTGATGCTGGGGATACTGGCGATACTGGCGATACTGGTGATGCTGGTGATACTGGTGATAATGGTGATGATATCTTCGGGATTTATCGCTCAGAATTGGGACTGCAATCCACTGTTCCACTGGTTCACACAGTCTTTGTGATGGTCTTCCCAGCACGTTGCACCCCTGCCCTTGAAGTCCCTACGATGGACTATTGTTCTCAATGCCAAGATCGGATAAGCTCTATTGCTATCATTATTCGTCTATCATCTACAGGTAATGTATTCGGATACATTGAAAAGCGAGCCACAACAAAAAGCCACGACGCCTGCAGAGCAACAAGTGTCAGTAAGACCCCGCCCACATCGGCGTCAGTCAACATCTGCAGCTAGCCCTGCTTCACCTTGGCCTGCACAATTTCTACACACTCGTTCGGGTCCTCAAACACATGCCATGCTTCTCTGGGGATGCCCTTGAACGCCTTCTCGAACCGCGCTGGCTCGTTCTTCTCATGAACTCCAAACATTGCCGCGTCAGTTGCCTTGCGGATGAGGATGAGACGAATCCAGCCCGGGAATATGCGATATCTGTCACAAGATCCGCGTTAGCAACTTCACCTGAAAGGAACGAAAAAAAAAATCACAGCCACTGCGGTCGAGAAAGCGTTGTAGTCACTTCCTACATACATTTCTCCATATGCTTCCGGATCGGACTGTGTCGAGTCGCCAATGACAATCATCTTGCGCTTGGGTAGCCAGCCATGAATCTTCTTCATCCGGTTGACTTTGTATTCCTCGGTGCCCATCGTCAGGGCCGCCAGTAGCCCTGCAATCGTCCGCCAGCTCGTGTCGCGCAGTATCAGCGTCCCAGCTGGGTAGTGCGCGTCGCGGAACTCGCGGAGGAACGGGTACAGGTTGTACGGCGAGGCCGACAGGTAGAACCACGGAGTGTCTGTCTTGAGCATACCGTCGATGAATTTATACAGCTCTGGCATGCCGGATATGGCACGTGGTTCCTCCACAAACGTCTCCCGGAGGATACCGATGGGATCGCTGGTGGTGGTGATTTTGATAGTGTCGTCGATATCTGCGGCAGAGGTTAGCAACAAGAAGAGCTCCTGAGCTCGCCCTCATCAGTACCTGAGATGACGCCCCAGCCAGTCGGCCCGGCGTAGTAAGTCTGCATTCCGAGCAGTCCCGGCACGCCGCTGGGCAGCCCGCCAGCGGTAGCCTCGACGCTCGCGCCCTTGGAGTGGCTCGCGACCGGCATTACGTTTGAGCTGACGCCGTTGAATCCCGTGGGGCCTAGCTTGATGGTCCTCCGCCCAGCACCCTTTTGCGTGACCGTGACTGTCTTGGCCGCGCGCACATCCCAGACAAAGGGAATCAGGCGCGCCTGGATCGTCTTTCGCTCCTCGGCGTCGTCCGCAATGCCCAGCACGCGCGCGACGCCTGCCACGGCGTCGACCAGGTGCGAGCGCGGCTCTTCCTCGAAGACGGCGGTGACGAATTCGGCCTCCCATGACGACAGGAAGCGATTGCCGCCGGTCCGGTAGGCCGTATTATCGAGGAGCCAGACGACGTCACCTCGGGCTACCGGGCGTGATCCGAGAGGGTTTAGACGGCCCAGGAAGCCGAGCGCGCCGGCCAGGCTGAGGCGGGTTTTGAAGCCGGGGGTGAGGCTGGTAACGGCGGCGGCGCTGGCGAGTTTCTGGGGGTCGGGCAGGTCGGCTTCGACCTGGTCAAAGTTATTTTGCTTTCGCGTTCGTCTCTGCATGTCGGCAGCAATAGCCGAGGGGCTGACGAGAGTTTCTAGCTGTTGCTTCTGCTGAGAGTTGCAGTTTGTTTCGTCCATGATGGGCAAGAGACGGGCGTGCCCCGAAAACACACGATTGAAATAGGGTAGAGAGGGCAACGAGGCGATTTTCCCGTCAAAGGGTTGTGACTCCAGTGTAGTGACGGGTGACGAGCTCACTGCACCGGAAGCCGGGGCAATGCTAGGTAGCGAGGGTCAGGTGCAACGCGTTGGTAGAAGGTCAGGAGTTGCAGGAAGGCTAGCTAGTAGGTTGTTCTCGCTCGCGAGACCAACTCTTGACCTCGTCACATGAGGGGTGGCGGCTGGGAGAACGAAGCCAAGGAGGAGGCGGAGGGGGGCGCTTGCATTTGCACTGGCACTAGGTAAGATCAACAAGACCGCCGCTATTGGCCCCGAGACCTGTCAGAACCTTGGCCATCTTCAACCTCCATTTTTCGGCGAGGGTTGGTTTCGTTGGAGGCATCTGAACAGCATCGCCGAGCCCTTTGAATTGAACGCCGCCAATTACTATTTGTTTGTAGATGTAAAATTTGCCAGTTTTAATCGGAAGAGCAAAACTGATATGCACAACGGACAGCGCACAGCGCACAAGAATTTCGCAAGTGATGGAACAGATCATGGACGAAGTTGATAGTGTGGTGATGGTAGACCAATATCAATCAATGCTGGAGCATTAGTCTGTTTCGGATGGATGCCCACACTGCCTGGTAGCCAACAGGTGAGTTTTATGCTCTGGGCGGCCGCCAAGAGCGTGCCGAGGGCTAGCTACCTACCTACCTAGGTAGGTAGCCAATAAAGAGCAGAATGTTAAACTTGGTACCTATATGATAGTAACCAGCAGTCAACCAGCCAGTCAACCAGAAGTTCAACCAGAAGTTCAATCAGTAACCAGCTGTAGAAGGTTAGTTGCTGCAGTGGGTGGCAATAAGTACCGGCCCCCCCTGTCAGGTCACTAACAACAACCTACACAAGGCATGGTGACGGGCAAATACTTACTGCCACCCACTGTAGATACCAGGCAGGAGATATACAACTAAAGGGGTAGGTAGTACCCACTAAAACCCTTTATAGAGATACAATACAATTAGAATACGTTACAGGTGCTGGAGGCTGGAGGCTGCACTTGCAACACTGCGTCTGGTCAAGTAAGCCCCACAGCTCTGGTGGGGAGCGGAAAAAAAAAAGTTACAGAGATTGATACATTATCGATGTTCGCGGCTCTTTTCCTCTCCCTCCTTCCCTCTCTTTTATCCTGTGTAAAATCAGCGACCTTCCTGCCCACGACTCTTCTTTTATCCTGTCGTGGCAGATGACATCGAGGTAGCCAATTGACTTGCTTGAAGGACCTCTGGAAACGAGTCGCCTTGCCTGCCTGTCGCTATCTCCCCCTCTGCTGCCGCTATCTAAACTGTTGTCGAAAATCCCTCCAACACCCCATTGTTTGCTCAGCAGAGGCTTCCCCGCTGGAGGTAATACTCTTTTGACGAATTGCCCACCAATTTCATTAAAAAAAATGTCTGTCAAAATCACGGCGCCCGCCACGGCCCGCTTCCGCGGCTGCCAGGACGAGGGTCTCGTCTGCCTCGAGATCGAGGACGGCTCTGCCTACCAAGGTTACAGCTTCGGTGCCAAAAAGTCCATTGCCGGAGAACTTGTTTTCCAGACCGGCATGGTTGGTTACCCTGAGTCGGTGACCGACCCCTCATACCGGGGACAAATCCTCGTCATTACCTTCCCTCTCGTTGGCAACTACGGTGTGCCGTCCCGCGACACCATCGACGAGCTTCTTGGCGACCTACCCGCCCACTTCGAGTCTTCACAGATTCATGTTGCTGGCCTAGTTGTTGCCTCATACTGCGGCGAGGACTACTCGCACTTCCTCGCTCAATCCTCCCTCGGCGCCTGGCTCAAGGAACAAGGCGTACCCGCCATGTACGGTGTCGACACCCGCGCGTTGACCAAGAAGATCCGCGAAAAGGGTAGCATGCTTGGCAAACTGCGCCTTGAGCTTCCTAGCGCTTCCAATGGCACCGCCAGCGATGAGCGCACTCACACCACTCTCGATGCTTTCGAAAAAATTGACTGGTCTAACCCCAACGCTGACAATCTGGTTGCTCAGGGTGAGTTTCCACGAATTCTTCTGCATGCCCGTAACTTTCAGTATGCTGATGGTAATTGTAGTCTCCATCAAAACCCCTAAGCTCTATAAGCCCCCTGCGTCCTCTGCTCGCAAGCTCCCATCCGGTCGTACCATCCGTGTTCTCTGTGTCGATGTCGGTATGAAGTACAACCAGCTACGCTGCTTTCTCAAGCGCGGTGTTGAGGTCATGGTCTGCCCTTGGGACTATGATCTGGCCAAGGCTGCTGGCGAAGAGTACGATGGTCTCTTCATCTCCAACGGTCCCGGTGACCCCGCCGTTCTCGAAACCACGGTCAAGAATATCTCTGCCGTCATGCAAAAGAACAAGACTCCTGTCTTTGGAATCTGCTTGGGTCACCAGCTCCTAGCGCGTGCTTCCGGTGCCGCCACGAAGAAGATGAAGTTTGGTAATCGAGGCCACAACATTCCTTGCACGAGCTTGGTCTCTGGAAAGTGCCATATTACTTCTCAGAACCATGGTTTTGCTGTCGACTCAGAGACTCTGCCCGCAGACTGGAAAGAGCTCTTTGTCAACGCCAACGATGGTAGCAACGAGGGTATTATGCACGTAAGCAAGCCCTACTTTAGTGTCCAGTTCCATCCTGAGAGTACTCCTGGTCCTCGCGACACCGAATTTCTCTTTGATGTCTTTATCAACACAATGGCGAGCTGCGCCGCGAACCCCTCTCTCCTGCAGTCCCCCGTCAGCTTTCCTGGCGGTGCCATTGAGGAGAACGAGAGACTCCACCCTCGCGTCTCTGTCAAGAAGGTGCTTGTTCTTGGTTCTGGTGGTCTCAGCATCGGCCAGGCCGGCGAATTTGACTACTCTGGCAGTCAGGCTATTAAGGCTCTGAAAGAAGAAGGCATCTACACTGTCCTCATCAATCCAAATATCGCTACCATCCAGACCTCCAAGGGTCTGGCTGATAAGGTCTACTTCCTGCCTGTCAACGCCGAGTTTGTCCGCAAGGTTATCAAGTACGAGCATCCTGACGCTATTTACTGCACATTTGGTGGCCAGACTGCTCTTCAAGTCGGCATTCAGCTCAAGGACGAGTTTGAGGCACTCGGTGTCAAGGTTCTCGGTACCCCCATCGACACAATCATCACTACCGAAGACCGCGAACTTTTCGCTCGCAGTATGGAGTCCATTGGCGAGAAATGTGCCAAGTCTGCCTCCGCCAATAATGTTGACGAGGCCCTTGCTGCCGTCAAGGACATCGGTTTCCCCGTCATTGTTCGTGCCGCTTACGCTCTCGGCGGCCTTGGCAGTGGCTTCGCAAATAACGAGCAAGAGCTTCTCGATCTATGCAACAAGGCTTTCGCCGCTAGCCCGCAAGTTCTAGTCGAGCGCAGTATGAAGGGCTGGAAAGAAATCGAGTACGAAGTTGTTCGCGACGCCCAGGATAACTGCATTACTGTTTGTAATATGGAGAACTTTGACCCTCTTGGCATTCACACTGGTGATTCCATTGTTGTTGCACCTTCGCAGACTCTTTCTGACGAAGACTACAACATGCTCCGAACCACTGCCGTCAACGTTATTCGCCACCTTGGTGTTGTTGGCGAGTGTAACATCCAGTACGCCCTGAACCCATTTTCTAGGGAGTATTGCATTATCGAAGTCAACGCTCGTCTATCGCGTTCGTCCGCTCTGGCTTCCAAGGCTACCGGCTATCCTCTGGCATTTATCGCTGCCAAGCTTGGTCTCGGTATTCCTCTCAAGGAGATCAAAAACTCTGTCACCAAGGTCACCTGCGCATGCTTCGAGCCGTCTCTGGACTACGTCGTCGTCAAAATGCCTCGCTGGGACTTGAAGAAGTTTACCCGCGTCTCTACTCAGCTCGGTTCGTCTATGAAGAGTGTGGGAGAGGTCATGAGCATTGGCCGTACCTTTGAGGAGGCCATACAGAAAGCGATCCGATCCATTGACTTCCATAATCTGGGATTTAATGAGACCAAGGCTCTCATGGCTATTGATGATGAGCTGCAGACACCCTCTGACCAGCGTCTCTTCGCAATCGCCAATGCTATGCACCAAGGTTACACTGTTGATAAGATTTGGGAACTAACAAACATTGACAAGTGGTTCCTTCGCAAGCTGAAGGGTCTTAGCGACTTTGGCAAGCATATGTCTCAGCTCACTGCCACAGACGTCGCCAAGACCCCTTCTATGCTGCTTCAGGCCAAGCGACTCGGATTTTCTGACGCGCAAGTCGCGAAGTTTGTCAGCTCGAACGAAATGGCCATTCGCCGGCTCCGCCTCGATGCTGGCATTCATCCATTCGTCAAACAGATCGACACAGTAGCTGCTGAGTTCCCTGCGTTTACAAACTACCTGTACCTGACGTACAACGCTTCTGAGCACGATGTCAGCTTTGATGACCATGGAATCATGGTCCTCGGCTCCGGAGTGTACAGAATCGGCTCTTCCGTCGAGTTCGATTGGTGTTCTGTTCGCGCCATCCGCACTCTGCGCGCCACTGGTTTTAAAACTGTCATGGTCAACTACAACCCCGAGACCGTATCAACAGATTATGATGAGGCCGACAAGCTTTACTTTGAGAACATCAACCAAGAAACTGTTCTCGACATCTACAGCCTAGAGAACGCTTCGGGTGTTTTGGGTGCCATGGGTGGTCAGACCCCCAACAATATCGCCCTACCTCTCTTCCGCGCCGGTGTCAAGATTCTGGGCACATCTCCCGAAATGATTGACAATGCCGAGAACAGATATAAGTTCTCCCGTATGCTGGATCGCATTGGTGTCGATCAGCCTACCTGGAAGGAGCTTACTAGCTTCCAGGAGGCCAAGGCTTTCTGCGACAAGGTTTCGTATCCTGTTCTTGTGCGTCCTTCTTATGTGCTCTCTGGCGCTGCCATGAACACTGTCTACTCTGAGAAGGACTTGGAGTCATACCTCGCCCAGGCTGCCGAAGTTTCTCGCGAGCACCCTGTTGTAATTACCAAGTACATCGAGAACGCCAAGGAAATCGAAATGGATGCTGTTGCCAAGGACGGCACAGTTGTCGGCCATTTCATCTCCGAGCACGTTGAGAATGCTGGTGTCCACTCTGGCGATGCCACTCTCATCCTGCCTCCTCAGGATCTTGAGCCTACTACAATTGCGCGCATTGAAGATGCCACCCGCAAGATTGGTGCTGCTCTGAACGTCACTGGTCCTTTCAACATTCAATTCATCGCCAAGGACAACGATATCAAGGTCATCGAGTGCAACGTCCGTGCCTCTCGATCGTTCCCCTTTGTCTCCAAGGTTATGGGTGTTGATTTGATTGAGATGGCCACCAAGGCCATCACTGGCCAGCCATTTCAAGAGTACCCGCCCACCGATCTGGCTCCTAACTGCGTCGGTGTCAAGGTCCCTCAGTTCAGTTTCTCCCGTCTTTCTGGCGCTGACCCTGTTCTGGGTGTTGAGATGGCTTCTACTGGTGAAGTTGCTTGCTTCGGTGTTGATAAGAATGAGGCCTACCTGAAAGCTCTGCTGTCTACCGGCTTCAAGATCCCCAAGAGGAATATTCTCCTCTCTGTCGGCTCATACAAGGACAAGAAGGAGATGCTTCCTTCCGTGCAAAAACTCCAGCGTCTCGGATACAAGCTTTTTGCCACGGCCGGTACCGCTGATTTCCTCCAGGAGCACGGTGTCCCTGTTCAGTACCTCGAGGTTCTCGGAAGTGACGAGGACAGAAACTCCGAGTTCTCTTTGTCTCAGCATCTTGCAAACAACATGATTGATCTGTACATCAACCTGCCTTCCAGCAACAAGTATCGACGCCCGGCCAACTACGTTAGCAAGGGTTACCAGACTCGTCGTATGGCTGTTGACTACCAGGTCCCTCTTGTCACTAATGTTAAGAACGCCAAGATTCTGATTGAAGCTATTGCTCGCTCTTTCGAGCTCAGTGTCTCAGGTCGTGATTTCCAGACCAGCCACCAGACCGTTGTTCTACCCGGCTTGATCAACATTGCTGCTTTTGTTCCTGGCATCGTTTCTCCTCACAGTACCGATATCAAGACTGTTAGTAAGGCCTCCATCGCGGCCGGTTTCAGCATGATTCGTCTCATGCCCCTTGGTGTCGACGGCTCCATCACCGACGCCATTACGCTCAAGGCTGCACAGCAGAACGGCGCTGCTGGCGGACACTGCGACTACAACTTCTCCATCTCTGCCACTAGCGAAAATGCTGAGCAGATTAGCGCTGTTACTGGCGAAGTTGGCTCCCTTTTTATCCCCTTTAACCACCTGTCTGGCTCTGGTAACATTAGCAAGGTCGCCGCTATGACTGCCCATTTTGACGCTTGGCCTACGAACAAGCCGATGATCACAGATGCCAAGTTTACCGACCTCGCCTCGATTCTTCTGCTTGCTAGCCTACATAACAGACGCATCCATGTCACTTCTGTGTCTACCAAGGATGATATCCGCCTGATTTCTCTCAGCAAGGCAAAGGGTCTCCAAGTCACCTGTGACGTCTCAATCTACTCGCTGTTCCTCTCTCAGAAGGACTTCCCCACTGCTGACTTCCTTCCTAGCGCTGAGGATCAGGCTGCCCTCTGGGAGAACCTGGAGACGATTGATGTTTTCTCCGTCGGTAGCTTGCCCTACCAGCTAGCTACCTCTCTAGGTCATAAGGGTGATCCTACTATGGGCATTGCTGAGGCTCTCCCTCTGTTGCTCACTGCTGTTGGCGAGGGAAAGCTCACCATTGATGACATCAAGGCTCGTCTGTACACCAACCCCAAGGAGATTTTTGAGCTTCACGAGCAGGTTGGCACCGCCGTTGAGGTCGAAGTGGACCGTGCGTTTGTTGTTGCCAAGGGCTCTTTCTGGTCCCCTCTGGAGGGCCGGCGTCTGCATGGCTCTGTTCGTCGCGTTACCTTGCAGAACGCCACGCTATGCCTGGATGGCGAGGCCCTGAATGTTCCTGCTACTGGCAAGGACATGTCTTCGCATATGATGGTCCCCCAGACTCCTGCCATGAAACCAACTGCTACGTCAGTCTCAGTGGAGAGCCCGAAGGCTCGTCAGCAGGCTGCCTTTGGTACCCCTCGAGCTCCTCCTCTCGGCCGCCTTCGTGGTGGTATTACTTCACCCCAAGCTCTGCCCGCCCAAGGGCCGCGTGGCGTCATCGACGACCTCGGTCTGCCTTTGCAGCTTCAGTCGGTCGCTAGCACCTCGATGCAGAAACTCCTGGCACACCCTTCCTCGTTCACGAATGCACATGTGCTGTCCGTTAAGCAGTACTCGCGTGCAGACCTGCATCTTCTGTTCACAGTAGCGCAGGAGATGAGACTGGGTGTTCAGCGTGAGGGAGTTCTTAATCTGCTGGGTGGTCGTGTCCTGTGCAACCTCTTCTACGAACCTTCGACAAGAACTTCTGCGTCGTTTGATGCGGCCATGCAACGTCTCGGAGGCCGCACCATCAACATTGATACCTCGCAGTCTTCGGTCAAGAAGGGCGAGTCTCTGCAGGATACTCTCCGCACGCTGGCTTGCTATGGTGACGCGGTTGTTCTCCGCCATCCCGAGGAGAACTCGGTGGACATTGCTGCCAAGTATTGCACAGTTCCTGTCATCAATGGCGGCAATGGCAGCAAGGAGCACCCGACGCAGGCTTTCCTGGATCTGTTTACGATCCGCGAGGAACTCGGTACGGTGCAGGGTCTAACGATTACGTTCCTGGGTGATCTTCTTTACGGCAGACCGGTGCACTCGCTAGTCTACCTGCTCCAGCACTACCAGGTGCAAGTGCAGCTGGTTGCACCAAAAGGGCTGGAGCTGCCTGCTCATGTTCGTGATCAGCTGGTTGCCTCTGGCCAGCTGTTGTGCGAGTCTGAGAGTCTGACTGATGAGATCCTGGCCCGCAGTGATGTGCTGTACTGCACACGAGTGCAGCGCGAGCGCTTCGGCAGCGATGCGGAGTATCAGAAGGTGAAGAACTCGTACCGCGTGGACAACGCAACGCTAAAGAGCGCCAAGAGCTCGACAGTTGTTCTGCACCCGTTGCCGCGCAACGAGGAGGTTGCGGAGGAGGTCGACTTTGACCAGCGGGCGGCGTACTTCAGACAGATGAGATACGGCTTGTACTGCCGGATGGCTCTGCTGGCGTTGGTGATGGCGAGGACATGAGGTGGGATAATGTTGGTCTTTTCCTGTCGGTCCTGTTGTTTGGACATGGCAGATGATGATGAAAAAAATACGGCGTTGGCTAGGTACATAGGTGATAGATTTCATTGCAGTTCTATAGAGCTTGAAGAGACCTTGTGTTGAGTACATCGTTAGAATTATCGCACTCTTGTCACACAGGAGGCATGGAGCAGCTTTCATGTTGTCACGAGATGCAGATTGTCAGATTATGCTGCAGGGCCAAGGTTTTTCAACTTGATCTTTTTCAACTGAAAAACAGAGAAGAACTTTGATAAGCTGAAGGCTGCGTTTTCATCTGAACCACTTTGACGACTTGACCTCTAAGCACCCAATGTGGCCTCACAGTTGTTGGTATTCCATGCCTGCTCAAAGGCCTCTGCTGCCGCCTTGCAGGCTTCTGAGTCGGCTCTTCTCTCCACGCTGTTATCCTCGCCATCTTCAACATGGCAGTCATTGGTCACGGTGGAAGCGACCTCGTATTCGGCGCTCGCCTTTTTGCAGGCGGCCACTTGCTCGGGAGTGGCGGTTTTCTTGTCCTTGACCTCGCCATCCTCGTCGTCCTCGTCGACGGTCGTCACGATCTTGTCGATAATGCAGTCCTCGACGGCCTGGACGGCGTCCTCCTCGGCGCCGAAGTCGGTGATGCACTGGCGAATGCCCTCAGCACAAGACGACTTGTCGCCCTTGATGCACTCTGGGTATTCTACCGGCATGCACTCCTCGATCGAGGCATATTTGCTATTGTGCTTGCACTCGATGATGTGCTCCTGGCATTTGCGCGTGTGGTATTCGAGGCAGAAGTTGGCGCGGAGGGTCGTGAAGGGGTCTTGCTCGGCCTGACGGGGACCAAGGCCGTTGGCAGCGACCAAGGTGAGGGGAATAGCAAGAAGGGTCAAGGATTTCATGGTGAAGTTGATTGAGTGGTGGTGTGCTGGCAATATCAAGGCTCTTGAAAGAAAGACGGTGTGGGAAAGCCGGGAAGGAGGGTGAGAGTTGAGGACATCAGGACGGCGAGAGATGGGATGGTAGAGGCGAGATTTATACAAAGAGGCCAGAGCAAGCGATACTCAACATTCCATGCCAGACAATGATGCATGGATGCCCTTCCAGTCTCGGCCAGGTCCGGGTGGTGAAGCGCGGTTGGCAAGCTGACCCAAGTTCTGCATGGCCATGAAAATTTCAACGGCGCTTAACCGGCCAGACTTACCGATACTTTGCTGGAGAGAGATGGCAAACTGCCGACCGACCGCCTGAGTCATGAAGGTATTCCAGTCATTGTACTCCGTACATATTGGCTACATGGCCAGTCGACTTACGGAGAGTCCGAACTATCTTTCGACTGTAACTGTCCCGGTACCGAATCTACCCGTTGTGGATATCAGAGAAGCATAGGAGCATGGTCAGCCAATTTTCAATGGCATGAGAAGAATAACGAGGGAGGTATAGAGTTGCTTGTTCAGTCTGCTCACTGTACAAGTGATGTAGATGGGGAGATGGTAGGCGCATAATCAAGTACACGAAATTCAGATATTCCGATAAAGCCGCTGTCATATATTGTACTAGTCATTTCTCGTATGCTCATATGAACATTTTGCGCCTATAATGTGCCTGGTAGGCCGTATGCATGGCATGAATCATGGCATCAGAACTTGGAGCTGCCCTGGATACGAACACCAAGACACAAAGACATGGTAGACGCTTTGAAAAGTGACAGGGGTGTTTCCTGTCAAGTTGATGGATGCATTTTGACAGCTAACGGGGCAACAAACGCATTACCGGACGAGGCGAGCATGGTCAATGCTCGAAACAGGCCATCAACATGCATGGGTCATGTATAAGGCCGCGGCTAATAGATTGGGTTGGATAACTGAACCGGCTGACGGCTTAAGGCGGTCCATTGGAACTATACAGGACCTTGATTGAATTATTTAAAGTCGTCGATTGGCTTCCGTCTCAGTTCCATTCGACAAGCTTTGCAGTCCTCACTCGCTTCTTCTTCCCAGCTTGCCATCAACAGTCTCTCGTTCCCTTGGACAAGTCGTTCTTATTCAAACACACAAAAGATGAAGATTTCCATTGTCCCATTTGCCCTTCTCGGGCTCAGCTCCGTGGCTCAGGGGGCCGTTGTTGCCCGAGCTCCGCCGACGCGGGCACCGGGCCAGCAAATCGCCGACGCAATCGTCGCCGGCATCAGCAACTGGGGACCAGCCTCGTCGCTGAAGCCGCCGTCGAGCCCCAAGCCTCCTATGAGGCAGATGCCTGGCTCTCCGGTGCCGCCTGCCAAGAAGTTCGACCCCAATGTCAAGATCGGCGTGTCGAGAATACCGGGGTCGCCGCTCGGGCCGGCCAAGAAGTGCAAGCCGTGCCTCCGGAAGAGGGACGTCTGCTGCGACAGCGCCGGAAAGCCGATCAAGGAAGGCAAGCCGGGCAAGCCGGGCAAGGGCGCCGCCACCGGCGCCGGGGGCGGCAAGGGCAGCAAGGTGACGTACAAGGCCGGGCGGTTCGCCGTGCCCAAGTCGGCCGGCAAGGCCGCCATCTTCATGCTCGTCGCGCCCTACGCGCACCACGCGCTCGACTCGATCAAGCGGTGGGACAACCCGATCGGGTACAGCGTCAAGTGGTTCGACAACGCCATGGCGAGCCTGCAGGAGGCCATCGGCGGCCCGCAGCGCGACGACATCTACGGCAACGAGCTCAAGTACAAGATGACCAAGGCGATTGGCGGCGCGCTGCAGCTCGGCTTCGAGACGGACTGGGACCGCAACGAGCGGCTGCGCGCCGAGGCGGCGGCCAAGGAGGCGGCGCGGCGCCGGGAGCAGGCGCTGGAGGAGGAGCGCGTCCGCGGCCTGGAGGCGCTCGCGGAGACGTGCGAGAAGGTGGCCAACGCCGGGCCCGACGACCGCAAGCTGGCGGCGGACATTCTTGCCAACTGCGAGCAGCTGGCCGGCGCGGTGAAGCGCGTGCAGGCGCAGGAGACGGCCAACGCGAAGCCGAAGGCGCCGAAGAAGCCCAAGGAGCCGATCTACTGGTTCATGGGGTGCAAGGTGAGTCAAGGGAGGAAAGAAAACTTACATGACGCAAAAAGAAAAGGCTAATAAAGTGTAGTGCAACAGAAATAAGCTCCCCAACTTTGGGCAAAAGTGCGCCAACCAGTGCCGCGCCATGCTCAGTCTGCTTGGGCCTTGATGAAGTGGTGAAGGGAATTAGTTGTTGCTCTTGCGTTTTTCTCAGTTTTCTTGTTCTTCGACAAAAACAAAGAAAAGGCAAGGGGGGTTATCCATCCGTGTCAACCTGGCCGAAACCCAGTATTGTGCGTGTGCCTCAGCACAAGACTACGAAACTACAAGATAACACACATTATTACCAGAGCCTCAAAATAAATTGCATTTCTCTTTTCCTGTTTGCTTTTGTTTTTAAGGAAAATATTATCAAGAATCCGCACACTACAAAAAGCGCCAGATTTGCCCTAGATGGCCCTAACCAGCGAGTGGTTTGCCGTGGTTCTGCGGTTCTGCTCGCCTCGCCACATCGACACCATGCAATCTCTTTATCAACCTCAATCAAATGTATTATGTGTGATTCCTCATATAATTTTCAAGTCGCACAAGTCACAGCCAGGTGATCAATATGAGGCTGGTGCAACACTGGTGCTACCTGACGAACAGCGAAGCCATACTTCAACAAGTCTCACAAATGCAGAGTGACTGGTGCGGCTCTGTATAACCTGAATAACAAGCAACCTTGGCTATTTAAACGTCATCTCTGACGTGTCAATCCAGTCCTCTGTTCCATGGTATCTCAGTAAACAGGATAACCCACGACTTTCGCCCAAGGCTGACCCTGGCTCTATATACCGCTGATTCCCATCCAGCCGGGCACAGAGGCTCTAATGTGTAACATGATAGCTTCTCTACTCTCAAACAACCCTTTTAATGCTATTCAAAACCATTATTATTACCACCATGGCTGGGATTGCCTCCCGATGGCTCACCACTGCTGTCGTTCTTGTCCTATCCCTGGTCCTGCTGGCCGCCGTGAGCCTCTTCATGGAGCGGCCCAAACTCCCCAAGAACGCGCCAAAGGTTGTCCCGGAATGGCCACTCCTCGGTTCCATTTCATTCTATCACCGACGTCGGGACTTTCTACGCCGGGAGAATAAACGGAGCGGTGGTCAGCCGTTCACCTTCCACTACGGCCCATACCATATCGTAAGCTTGGCAGGCGAAGCCGGCCGAAGGATGCTCCTCACATCACGCCAGCTGGATCTACGCGCCGGGTATGCAAGAGCCTCAGATGCCTCATCTGCTTCAAAAGACAAATCACTAATCTGAGCATCCACAGCTACTCAACCCTGCTCGCGGCCAGTCCCAATGTCGAGGCAGACCTCGACGACCCGACTCGAACTCAAGTCAATCTGTTTAGGAAAATACTGACCAGGAGACGGCTGGCCGACTCGCTACCTGGTATTCTCAAAGATTGCGATTCGTCGCTGGCAGGGCTGTCTCGCAGCGAGGGCGCGGTGCCCATCTTCTCCCTCACGTACCGCCTCGTCTACCAGTTGACGCATCGTACCGGGGGCATCCACGAGATTGCGGAGAGCAAGGCGCTCCTGGAATCGACCCTGACGAACTTCTCCAGCGTAGAAGAATGCTCACCGCTGCAGATCATGTTTCCGCGCTGGCCGCTGCCGTCGCTGCTGTCCAAGATGTGGGCTGGGCGCAGCTTGTACCGTGTGATTTCGGACGTGATGGATGATCGTCGCAGACACGGACGTGTTGGGACGGACGCGCTGCAGCTGCTCATGGACCTGGGAGAAGCCGACATGGGAATCGTCCAGGTGAGTTGATCGATGCCTCTGTCGCCTCTAGGGTAGCCCGGCTCACCACTACTAATCCCGCCAGTGCATCATCGGCATCGTATTCTCGGGCCTACTCAACACTGGAGCCATGTCCGCGTGGCTTCTCTGTCATCTCGCCGATGATGAATATTGGTACAGCAAAGTGCAGGACGAGGTAGATGCCTTTGTTG
Organism: Cordyceps tenuipes; assembly: GCA_025583755.1. Classification (NCBI taxonomy): domain Eukaryota; kingdom Fungi; phylum Ascomycota; class Sordariomycetes; order Hypocreales; family Cordycipitaceae; genus Cordyceps; species Cordyceps tenuipes. The sequence continues at coordinate 59,042 of JANZYN010000158.1, forward strand.
CCAGCCATCGCACCAAGGCGGACCAGTCTGTCCTAGATATCTTGCAGCGCATACCCTACGGCGACTGGGAGGCGCAACTCCCCATCATCGGCGTGTGCCTGCGGGAGACTATCCGACTCAATCTCTTCGGTCCTCTGCTTCGTAAAAATCTTTCCGGCGAGGATTTGATGATTCCCGGAACGGGTCTTGTCGTCCCGAAACAGGCTTTCGCAGTGCGTGACTGCTACCCGATGAGCCGCAACGGCATTAGTCGAAGCTGTGCTGACCGTAGATAGTTCTATTCGGTTGACGACGTGCACATTGACGAGACGATTTATCCCAATCCTCTTCAATGGGACCCGGCTCGACATCTCCCTGGTAGGGAAGAGGGTGCGGATGTGCCTCATTCATTCCTCGGCTGGGGCTCCGGTCTACACCCGTGTTGTAAGCTGCTTGCTTCCCAGTGCTTCTCCTTGTTTGTTTGATTCAGGATGCTAACATTTTGATAGTAGGTGCCAAGGTAAGCAATTTGCAGTGTTGTAAACCACGCCGGGGGAAACTTTACCAACGGCTTATTTAGTTTGCTACCCTGGAGATTACCGTTGCGGTCGTGACCATGTTTGCGCATAACGAATTTCGACTGGCCCAGCGAGATGGAAAGGAAAGGATGGGGCCACTGCCCATGTTGAACAGAAATAGCTTGACTGCCAATCTGGCAAGTGAAGTTGTATACTTCAAATGCAGCCCTCGGGAATAATCGACCGGAGATTGTCGAGCCAACCAGAGACACTGAAAACTGAGGGCTTGGAATCGGAGTGGCCACTACCGTACATTTCCTGCGATATTTAGGCGATGGTTCTATCAGTGATTATTGTCATTAGTTGGTGCATTTCTACCCTCTATTCCCTCCCACGTGGTTATTGTTCTGGTTGGAATTGCCTCTTCCAAAATATGCTGAATTTAGCTGGGCGGCAGCCACAGCGGGCCAGATCTCTAGGTGAACGCTAGGAGGCGTTTAGAATCAAAAAGCGCGCGCCATTTGATAAGCCATTTTTATGGCTAGTGAATAGGGACTGATTCTTTATTCTTTCGGACATTTGATCAACATTGCCATCTATGCGCGAGGCCTAAAGAACAGTAGACCGTTTTTATTAAATAATAGACCACTATACCTATTTTAGATAGCTCTACACTAGTAGCCTTAGCGCTATACTAAAAAATTTTTCTAGCTAATTAGAGGCCTATATTTAACTCCTTCCTATATAACACTATAGCTAAAAGTTGTAATAACTAGCCTTAACCCTTATTCTTACTATTTATAATATAGTATAATAGAATAGCTTTACTTAAGAGCTTTAATAAAAGGGAATTTAAGACTATTTATAAGGCACTTATTATACTTTAGTTATAATAGAATTCTATAGGATTTATAGTATCTCTTTATAATATAAAATACGTCTATAATAGCTATTAGAGCTAGGTATACTTTTACTATAATTAAGCTAGGGTATAGTTAATAAATATAAATAATATAATATAGATTTAGACTAGTTTAAAGAAATATAATTATACTTTTTAAAGTATTATTAAATTCTCTAAATTTCTAAATAAATATTAAATTTAGTTTTAAAATATTTTATATAACTATAAGCCTTTCTAAACACCTATAAGTTCTTTAAGAGTTTACTACTACTTATAATAACTCTTTAGTATAAAGTATTTATAAGACTTTATTAAGATAAAGAGTATTAATAGCTTATTAATAGTTAGGTTAATTACTATTTAATTAACTAATAAGAATACTAAGCTATTAATTAGTATATAGGACATTTAAGTTATTTAGAATAACTTTTAATACTTTAAATATAGCCTTAGCTTATTAATATAAGCTTTTATTAACTTCCTTAAAAATAATAATAATATTTATTATTATAATATCTATTAAGGTTATAATAGTTATATTAACTATATTTTTTAATTATATAAATAGTTAATAATTTACTAGTATAATAACCTTAAGATCTTTATTATAAATAATACCTATAAA
>JANZYN010000159.1:0-60702 GCA_025583755.1 Cordyceps tenuipes
GACTTTGTTTTGGGGGTTTTGTCCAAATCCAACCCTGCCATTAAATTAAAAATCTTGCCGGATCAACCAACCGCAAACGATAAATCGACCCCCCCTTCCCCCCCCCCCCCCCCCCCAGAAACCAACCGGGAAGACAACTTCAAACCCGTCCGTGCCAGATCCTAGCGCACTCTAACCTACCGACCTCAGGGGAGCAGGCGCGTCTCTTCCCGCCATGGCCGCCGCCACCGTCCAGCATCTCGCCAGCATCGGCCGGGACGTCGCCGCCGCCGCCCTCGCGCAGCCGCCCTCGCAGTGGTGCCAGGCCTTTTTCCTCGGCACCGCCGGCATCATCGCCGCCCTGAACGCGCTCCCGGCCTCGCTGCGCGGCCTCGTCATCGACTACGGCGCGCGCACCACCACCACCACCACTGCTTCTGGCTGGGCGGCGCGGACGGTCCGGGCCGTGACGCGCGCCGGCCAGGTGCCGCACTCGTGGTTCTGCCATTTTTACTTGCTGTCGGTCGCGGCGTCGGGGGTTTGGGCGTGGCAGTTTGCGGGGAGGGGCCGCGTGATGGGCGCGCTGGCGGCGAGGCAGGGGCGGCGGGGAGACGACGACGACGACGACGCGGGGGTGGTGATGGACGGGGAGATGCTGGGGCGGGTGTTTGCGGCGTGGCTGATGATGGCGCTGCAGGGAGCGAGGAGGCTGTACGAGAGCCTGCTGGTGACGAGGACGGGGTCGGGGTCGACGATGTGGTTCGTGCACTGGGTGATGGGACTGGCGTTTTACGCGGTCATGAGCATCAGCGTCTGGATTGAGGGTTCTGGTACGTGTTGTATTTGTCCTTTTCTCTGCGCCTCTTCCCTCGTCCCGGCTCCAATATATATACATATATACTGTCGATTCTACTGCACACGTGTGGCTAACAGGGGCTGTTCCAGATGCCATCCTCGTGTCCTGGGCGACGCAAGACCCGGCTCGCATCCTCGCGTCGCGCGTGCCAGCCTCCATGGCCGTCTACTTCTGGGCCTGGGTAAAGCAGAACGAGTGCCATGCGCACCTTGCCAGCCTGAAAAAGTATACGCTCCCCACCGAGGGGCTCTTCCGGTTCCTCGTCTGTCCGCACTACACCTGCGAGTGCCTCATCTACCTGACGATTGCCTTCACCGCCGCGCCGACAGGTCGCTGGTTTAGCGGACCTGTCATCTGCGGGTTGGTATTTGTGGCGGCCAACTTGGGAACGACGGCGATTGGAACGCGACGGTGGTATGCGGAAAAGTTTGGCGCGGAAGCGGTGGCATCGCGATGGACCATGATACCCCTTGTATTTTAGACATTGCGGATTTCCAGGCTACGTCTCAAATTCACAACACTGGCCCTCACCACCCGTCCTACAAGAACACATTCACCTCTTGAGAAACATGCCAATCTTATTGGCGGCTTTGGATACCTTGAGCACATCTCGGTAAGTGAGACTTGTGCGAGTTTGGCGCACGCTTCGGCCGTCCTCGAATGCTCCAGGGTCGCGTAGTAACGACCAGTTGACGATTGTATCCGCCGACAGGTCAACGTCTTCCTTGACATTGGCGATTCCGTGCAAGTAGTCGGTGTAGAGCTCGTCCGTTGTGATGAGCAGACTGCGCGGCTCTTGCAAGACTCGCCACGCTGGCTCCGGGTCCAGGGCGCCGTCCTCCTTACTTCGGTGCAGGTTGAGACAGAGGCTCGCTCCAAGGCTCACCGTGCAGACCACGGGCCAGTACGCCGCACCATCCTGTATCGATATTGGTTAAAAAAAAGGAACAGGACAAAAAGGACATGTGAAATTGAGGGGTTCGTTGTGCAACTTGCTTTGTGGGGCATGATGCCAATCCCGGCAGGGTACTCGTTGATGAGGACATGGTTCGCCCGCTGGTGCGGGCTGCTGCTGAAGATGTGATGGGTGTCACCAGGTGACACGGGGATCGACTGGAGCCGTGACACGATTGGTGATTCGAGCCATGGTGGGAGCACGGCGTCGAGGAGCTTGTCGTGCACAAGGTCGGACGGCCAGGTCTGCAGCCGTCGGTGCGTGAGTTGCTTCCATCGAGGCTTCGGAGCTGCGGCGATCTAATACCCTCTGCGTTAGGATGGTGGATTGTGGATAGCAATGTTTCAGAGACGCACTTTCTCCAGTATGAGCTGTTCCTCTTGTATGCTGATGAAGTTGGGTATGTAGTATGCAGAAGCCGGCAGTTGCTTGATTCTTGCCGACTCTAGACTGTCCGGGAGAGTTTCATCCAAGCTGGCTGGTGCCACCATGGCGCTACTAATGCAGAAATTATACACTGGGACGTAGGTGTAGTGAATGCGACGTTGGTGAGGCTAAAATTGCAAAATTGTTGCGCAGCGCTTGTCTTGCAGATGAAAAAGTACACCAAACGCACAGCTGATGTATGTGCACGTATTTGTCACGTGTGGAGTCGCAAGACGAGACGAAGCTGCCTACAATGTCTAGAGAGAGATATTGCCTAATTAAGGATCCCGAGTTTATTTTCCTTGCAGAGGATCGACCCGGCAATATTTATTCATGCTTCTGCTCTGGCGCTGGGTGATTTTCCGACCGAGGCCGCAACCTGCGGGCACCTCCCATGGCTGTCTACGATGTCTCGCCGCTTCCCTGGATGATCTGCCGGAACGCCGTTGGGCCTTCCGACGGGTCGGATAGTGGCCGCAGTGAGAGACGACCCGGGTTGCCGTCTTCGATTTGCCGCTTTAGGTGGCCAGTGCAAGCCGGAAATCTTGTCCGACGCCCGGGTGCGTGGCTGCCCGACTGCCACGCTGCTCGACGATCTCGCACGCCATCAGTGAGGAAAGAGAAAGGAAACGAGATCGAGTGGTGGCACAGATGGTGGCCGTGGCGAGCAATTCACTAGACTAGCTTTCGGGTCATTGTTGTGGTCGGTAACGACCGAGCCCTTGGCCAGGTCGCATTCGAAGAGTGAGACAGGAAAAGGCGGGTCGTGAATTCACGGTGGCAAGCACGATGACAGGACGATGCAAATGAGGCGCCGCGGCCGCCGAGTAGCTGGCGTTGATAAAAAGCCTAAAACGGGTGATGATGTTGTAGGAGGAGAACTTGGGAGACGCGGCCATGCTGGGAGCGGCGCGGAGGTAGCTCACTCCTAAGGTGCGCAGCCTCCTCCCAGCGCGTCCCCGCCTGCAAGCAGAAACGAGCGAGCGACCGAGACAGACAGCATGTGGCCAGACATCCAGCCAGCCAGTCAGCCCGCAGCTGCCGGGTGCATCGTGTCTCGGGGAGGGGAGGGGAGGGGGGCAGCCATGCGTGCGGTCTCGCACGACTTACGACTTGTGATGAACCTCCTTCTCAGCCAACGTCTCAGGATCCGGCGACTATTTTGGGCGATCGATAATGACTCGTAGATAAATAGCAGGACCGGGACTGGGCAAACCTTCCCATGACAAGGGTGGTGACGGTGCTGGCAATCGCATTGATGGTGGCGGCGACCGAGGAAAAAGGACAGCAGAAAAAGTAATAAAAAAAGCGGCTGGGGGAGTGCTTCTGCCCCGCCGGAATGTGCCCCACAGTAGCAGCCAATCAAAACATAGCAGTCCTGGCTTGCCGGCGCTGGCTCGCCACTACCTGTCACGACTTGATACATTGGCACCCCCAATAGCTTTTTGCATCACTGTATAAGTAAACTATGACTGGGCAGGCAATAATAATGAGTGCAACACACCACTAGGGGCTTACCAAAGTCCCGTTTGCGTGCGATCTCGCATTGCACACGGCTCTCTTCGTACGATTGTCTGTACGACCTGCCTTGGCTGCCTGCGCCGGGTATCCTCATCTGTGGGCCCCTGCTAACTAATCTTTGCGCCCCAAAGAAAGCCGCCCTGGTCGCTGTGCCAAAAGGCCCAGTCGGTTGCCTGTCCTGGCTCCTGCCGACCTATAGATACTAATAAATTAACTAGCTACCTATATGGATATGGTTAGAAGATAATAAACTCGGCTTAGTCAGTCGCGCCGCCTTGCGCTGCCACTGCCACCAGGCAATAACATGACAGGGCCCACTCGCTGATTAGGTTGGCGCTGGATTGGAAGTAGTTAGGGGGGTACCTTCTATTAAGTGATCAAGCCCTAAGTAACCGAGGTACTAGTCTATCTTACTTTTTTGCGACGTCCCCCAGCACGCACGGAAGCCACCAGTCCCGTCAAATTCAATCTTCATCTTCACCATCCGTCCACCAACAAACACACCCACTTCTTATCACCACAACAAACCCGGGTCTCTTCAACGCCTGCGCGTTCGCCCAAACGTCCCATCTTCCTTGCCATTATTTTGCCGATTTTCGCGATTATTACTACTTGCCAATTTCTTGCCTCTTTTTTGTCCGCGCCGCTCCCGACATCACTACCGAAGCCTCAACCTCGATTGATTTAGGGGCTGGCTTAGCCGTCCTCGACCCCGTGACAGCACTCGGGACTTCAGAGCGACTTGAATCGCAGTGCCACCTCTTGACCCCCTATCATTTCCATGATGCTGGTACATATTGGTTTCTCGCATAATTAAATGACATGGATGCGCAGAATGCCGCCGAGGCCGACCAAGCGCGGCCCTCGGTTGCTTCCCCTCAGCGGCGTCGGGGTTCCCAGGCCGACTCGAAGCACGCATCTGTATTAGACACAAAATCCGGTAAGCCGTCAGAATTCAAGTCGAAATCCGGTGCTTTGTCCGCATCGGCTGCTCTTGCTGAGAACGGTGCCGATGACCGCGACTCGGACGCTGAGACCATCGTGCTCCCTGGTAAGGACGGCCACTCACCATCCAAAGTTCGCAAGGTGAGGCAAGAGGACAAGAGCGAAAGCGACGGTGATGCCTCCAAATCAAAGTCTGCTACCAAGGCTACAAAGCCCGACGAGACCGTCACCGCGCGACCTGCAGACCCCCCCAGAAAGAAACGCCACTCCATTTCCGCAGGCTCGAGACTGGCCGACGCGGACGCCCATTCTCGCACCAAGGATCGCGCTGGCTCAAGCGGTCTAAGCTCTGCACCTAATTCGCCAACACAAACCCATCGACGTCTGCAGCACCGCCGGCAACGTTCTCGCTCCGATGCCGCTCCCCTCTCTGAATCCGACTGTGACGAATACACCAACAAACCCTCAAAGGCGTCACTAAAGGACAAGGCCAGATCTGGTGACAGAATGACGTCCCAAAAACGCAAAGCTCCCAAAAATGAATCCGACGATGAGGCTGATGGGCGCAAGGCTAGACGCCAGCGCACCACATCCGTCAGCGTTGAGGCTGGCCGCAACAACCGGGATGCTCGAACTTCTTCGAGATCTCATCGCGACGCAAGAACACAGTCGCGCTCTCCTCCTCCCCGACACCACCGCCGAAGCAATTCTACCCAATTAACTTCCTCAAACGGGCTTGGCCAGAAAAAGAAGCGACTGCCACCGCCGTTACAATCTACCGAGTATCATTCCGATGATTCTTCGGCCAGTGGAAGCCCCCACCCCCGCAGCACCAAACTTAAAAGCCTCGCCACCCCTTCGAATTCAGAGTCGCACATGTCTCCTGCCAAAGTTGGGCCACACAAGAAGCACTTGGATGCCCACGGTCAGACACTACTCGCCCGCGCCTGCGCCAAAGGTGAATACGACGTCGTCAAGCAACGTCTTGCGGAGCGACCGGAAGACCTTAATTGGGCAGACTATGCCGGTAACACGCCCCTCCAGATAGCAGCGCTTAATGGTCGTGAAGATATCGTCAAACTCTTGATCGAAGCGGGATGCAACTTGGATTGCGTAAATTACGAGAAAGATACGCCATTATTAGATGCCGTGGACAACGGCCATCTAGAGGTTGTCAAACTTCTGCTGGATGCTGGTGTCAACCCCCGAAAAGCCAACGTGAATGGGGAGGAGCCTATCGATCGAGTGACGGACGAAACTGACAATGCAGCCGAGATCCGGAAGCTACTGATAGCCGCGAAGAAGAAAGCTGGGGACAGGATGCGAACGTCGGAGGATCGTCATTCCCACCACGACCCCGAAGCCAGAGATTCGCATGCGCCGGATAGCCCCCGACGATCACCAGCTGCGCCCAGTGGAAGACGCAGCACCACTGGACGAGCCACAAAGACCCGAAATGACCTACTCTACATGCCGCTCGACGACAAAACGCTTCGGCAAGCCGCTGGCCGTGGTGATGAAGAGACTGTTGCTCGCATATTGCAGGTCAAGGACGGGTTCGATGATCCGGAGTCCATGGTGGCTGCTGCTCGTGGCGGCCATGATCTAGTTATTCAGTTATTGCTAGGACTTGGGGGTGCCAATGCTGATCCTGGACCCGTAAGTAGCCTTGCCGCTGATTTCGCAACCCCTATTCTTGCCGCGATCGGCCAGGAAAACATTAAGGTAGTTCGACTATTGCTGGAGCAGCAAGGTTTCGACCCTACAAGACGCTTCAAGGGCGATACCTATTACGAAATTGCACGGAATCGCCAAGGCCCGAATTGGAAGCAAGAAGAAGATATTCTTCGAGCCAAATACGACGAATACAAACGGACACACAAAGATGGTGCTTCCAACAAATCTCCCAACCGAAAAGAACGCGAGCGCGAAGAGAAACGTGCTAAGCGAGACGAAGCCCGCGCGGATGCGAAGCGGGAGCGGAAAACGCTACAGAGCCCATCTCGCGAAAATGAGACGAAACGCAAGACTGTGTCTAAATTGGATAACCAAGCGAGTAAGAGGCGATCTGAGTCTTTTTCAACCCATGGCGACGAGGAACTTCCCAAGCGTGGCCCTGGTCGACCTCGAAAAGAAGAGAAACATGCACATGCACATGCAGTTGAGCAGGCTCCCGATCGTGAAGCCTCACCTACTATCCAGCACAAGTCTAGTAAGACAAAACGGGCCGAGTCGGAGGCCGCGATCGCATCGTCTGATGGTGAATCTGTCAAACCGCGTCGTAAACTTGTTTCTAAGGGTGAGCTACGGGGCGAGAGGGAAAAGAAGAGTAAAGTCTCAACTGGCAAAGAGCCAACAAGCCCAAACATCTCCCGCAATGACGAATCTGCTGAAAAGCAGAAGTTGTCAGAGAAGTATCATGACAGAACCAAGGCGCTCAAACATGAACCATCCAGGGAAAGCGACTCAACGGCCAAGCGACACCGAAAGAGCACAACACCAGATCGTCCGGGAGATGCAGAAAAGGATGAAACTGAAAGTTCCACGAAGCGCAGACGGCTGGAAAATGATGTGCCAGACAAAAAGACCAAGCGCTCAGCTCTTGAAGGCAAAACGAAGAAGACGAATGTCAAGACTACAGGTGATGAAGACTTGGTCAACGACAAAAAGTCGAAACAGGCGCAGCGACGCGACTCAGATCGCTCCGCATCCTCTGAGAAGATCAAGATAAAGTCGGAGGATGCTGACGTTGCAATGACCGACGCACCATTCAAAGAGCCAAGCGTGGAAAAGATTGCCGAAGCCGAAGCCGCCCGGAAGAAGGAGGAAGAAGAAGCAGCTCGGAAAGAGAAGAAGCGGCTCGAAGAGGAGAGGAAGCGACTCGAAGAAGAGAAGAAGCGGCTCGAAGAAGAGGAAGCACGCCGCATGGAGGAGGAGGAGAAGAAGGCCAGAGAAGAGGAACGCCTACGCCGGGAAGCTGAGGCGGCCCGGCTGCGCGAAGAGGAAGACGAGAGAAAGAGGAAGGAAGAAGAAGAAGAGAGGAAGAGGAAGGAAGAGGAAGAGAGAAGACAGCGTGAAGAGGAGGAGCGTTTGCAACGCGAGCAGCTGGAACGTGAGGCTCAAGAAGCAAAGCGGCAACAAGAGGAAGAGGAGCGCAAAGAGCGCGAACGGCGTCACCGTGAGGAGGTCGAGCGTAAGCGCGCGGCTCGCGAAGCTGAGGCCAGAAGATTGCGCGAGGAAGAAGAACGCGCTCGGTTGGATAAATTACCACCCTTGATGCAATGGCTTCAACTCTGCCCCAATCCGAAACAATCATCTTTGGCGGAAACGTTCCGATACATGAATGGCTGCCGCTATGACACGATTCGGTCGGAGGCCAATTGCACAGCTGAAGGTCGCGAACAATGGGTACTCAACACGCACGTGGCTCTGCTTTTGGGTGAGAAGGACCTCGATCTCTCGCGCTATACGGCCTGGGAGCGAATACCCGTCTCCCTTCTGGCAAAGAGGACTCTGTGGCGAACTGAATGGGATCTCTACTCCTTGCTGAGACCAAAATTTTACGACATCGGGCGACAGTTGCCGGATTACTATGGTGGCGATCCCTCTACTATCAGCTTCGCGACGAGGCAGAAGCTGAAGCAGGCCGCCTGGGAGAGGTTTCAGGGCACGTCGATGTTCTTCGTCAAGCTGTCGGAGCTGCTTTACACTGTGCCTACCATTCCTCATCTTCGAAAAGTTGAGATAGCTGTCGAGTATCGTGAACTGGTTGAGACCGAAGATGGGTTTATTGGGTGGCAAACCCCGCAGAAGTGGAGGCAAGATCCCGGCATCGAGCGTTTCCATGGTTTTGCACCACGGCATAAGTACTACATTGGCGGCAAGTATGTTCGTGAGGATCTTCCAAGAACGCATTTGATGAGCAGAACGCCGTTCCCAGATCAGCGAAAACCTCGCCGCGGCCTGGTCCAAGTATTCCCGGATGACCCAGAATACGAAAAGATTTGCTTGGAACAAGGCTTGGGCCATCTCATCAAAAAACAACCTACCACCCCGGATTTGCCAAATGGCGCTGGCCCCTCTGCGATCGAAACCAAGCTCCTTAATGGGACTAACGGCCATGGGCACGACAACATCGCGGCCCCTAGTGTCGGCGTTAATGGTGATTCTCACTGAGGCCCCGGAAACACTTTGCCGGACATGTCGGAGTTCCTACACAGCATACCATTTACAACCCCTCAACCGTGTACTTTTATCGTCCTCTTCCTCAGTCTTCTTGTTACATAGCTTTCGGATACGGATTAACTTTGCACCGGCTGCTGGTGCGTGATGGGCATGCGTTTTGGGTGTTGATTAACCCCTAGGATGGAAGGGGTGGTTGGTATATTTGACGAAGAAGAGCTCTGATGTGGGCTTCATGTTACAACGTCTGCCTGTATTGGGCACCAGTTTTTTTAACGCTTCAAAGTCGAAATCAAACAACAAGATTTTCATCTTGAATTTTATGCTTGCCTTGATTGCCAATGTAATGGGCAATACCTACGTGATTGATGATGGTGATTGATGATGCTGACGAAGATGCTGATGCTGGTGTTGCTGTTGTTGCTGTTGCTGTTGCTGTTGTTGTTGCTGTTGTTGTATGAATGGAGATATTGATGAAGCCTCGGACTGACAAGATTGACTGGCCCAAAATACATGCTGGGATCCATCTGGCGAACAAGCAAAGAGAATGATGATAGAGGCTGAGTTTTAGTTTATTTGAATCAGTGAATCAGGACGTTGTGAAGTTGAAATCATGACTAAGCCGGGAAGGTAACGTTGACATCATTGGCCACCGCACCAAAAAAATTCACCCCACCAAGCCCACCAAGCAACTCTGTGACTTTGAAAATAATAACCGTCATTGCGACTCGGGCCGCGACACTCACTGCCTGCAAGACGAGATATAGCGACGGTCCGAGGCAGATATTAAGAAAAACGCCATAAATCCGACCGATTTACCGCCCTCCCCAGAAGTTGCCCATCATGTCGACGACGGTGGATAAGGTACGGGCTCGCCAAAGACGCATGCTATTTGACGATTAATATTTTCTAACAAACCCATGATACAGATTAAAGAGGTCGAGGCCGAAGTATGTTTTATCCTTATTCCGAAAAAAAAAAACAACCCCCGAATCGTCAAGAAAGCGGCTGTGAATAGACTCGCAATTGGAGCCCTCCTCCCCGCGCTCCCCACGATCTCGACACACCAAGAACATGGTGCTGACAAGATGCCTCCTTTGGCGTGAAACAGATGGCCAGGACCCAAAAGAACAAGGCTACCGCGTATCATTTGGGTCAACTAAAAGCCAAGCTGGCCAAGCTCAAGCGCGAGCTGCTGACCCCGACTGGCGGTGGCGGCGGCGGTGGCGCCGGTTTTGACGTCGCCAGAACAGGTGTCGCGAGTATCGGCTTCATTGGCTTTCCTTCCGTCGGCAAGAGTACGCTGATGAGCCGGCTGACGGGCCAGCACTCTGAAGCTGCCGCATACGAATTCACAACTCTTACATCCGTACCTGGCCAGGTCATGTACAACGGTGCCCCTCTGCAGATTATCGACTTGCCCGGTATTATCGAAGGCGCCAAGGACGGTCGCGGCAGAGGTCGTCAGGTCATTGCCGTCGCCAAGACCTGCCATCTGATTTTCATTGTTCTCGACGTCAACAAGCCTTTAACCGACAAGCGTGTCATTGAATCAGAACTGGAAGGCTTTGGAATCCGCATCAACAAGTCGCCACCGAATATTACCTTCAAGAAGAAGGACAAGGGCGGACTCAACATTACCAGCACAGTGCCACTGTCGCACATTGATCATGATGAGATCAAGGCCGTCATGAGCGAATACAGAATCAACTCGGCCGATATCACGATCCGCTGCGATGCCACTGTTGATGATTTGATCGATATCCTGGAAGCTCGGTCTAGAAGGCAAGAGCAGCTTCATCAACGCAGAAATGCGCCTCAGGAATGGCGATGCTGACCGTTTCGCTCTTTAGTTATATTCCCGTCGTGTACTGCCTCAACAAAATCGATGCGATCAGTATCGAAGAGCTGGATCTGCTTTACCGAATCCCCAACTCAGTGCCCATCAGCTCCGAGCATGGCTGGAACATTGACGAGCTCATGGAGGCCATGTGGGAGAAGCTCAACCTCAAGCGCGTCTACACAAAGCCCAAGGGCAAAGCGCCAGATTACAGCGCCCCTGTCGTGTTGCGAGCCAACAAAGCCACCGTCGAAGACTTCGTACGTCAACTGTTGTCCGTTCAAGTGAGATGAAAATTGTTGGATTACTAACGTGGTTTGTAGTGTAATGCCATCCACCGTAGCATCACCGAGGTCTTCAAGACAGCCATTGTCTACGGCAAATCGGTCAAGCACCAGCCCCAGAGAGTTGGTCTGGGCCACGAGCTGGAGGACGAGGACGTCGTCACTATCGTTAAGCGATGATCCGACCTCACTGGGCAAGGGGGGCCGGCACGGCTTCAGACTCCACCTCCGTTCGGGCGAACACATGTTCCTGAATCGCCGCTCCCTCTCTTTTTGGGTTCGTGCGTCTTTGTGTGATCCGATCACTCGGCCGCGACAACAAAGAATTGAGAATTGTTGGCATGAGCCCCCCCTCGAACGTGATCGGCGGAAGCTGGGACAAGACATCATCATCCCAAGGTCTTACCGGCCGGGGGAGAGACCCTTTTGGCAGGGCAGAGGGCCACGGGCCGTCCTTGCGGCTTCCCGGACATGACTTGCAAAAACCCCCCCTTTACGGGCACAAAGACAGACGAGATATGGAACTTTTTTCTTGGTAGCGTTCAGCGTGCAGCCGAGACACGGACATGGGGGTGCAAAAAAGTTTGTTTTCTGTCGGTGGTATTTCCTTTTCCTTGCGGCATGGGTGGGGGTTACACTTTTTTCTTCTTTTTTCTTGGCTTTTTTTTATGTCTTTGAAAGCAGGGATCTTTTTTGCCGAGGGAGGATCGGAAACTTTTTGCCGCGAAGATTTCGCAGCTTGACTGTTTCGCTGGCGCAAGAGCTGGGGGTGCTCACGACTCCAAAAACCATATATCTTCATAGATATGCATGTTGCGTATCAAGCTCTTTGTATAGTTGAAAGTCTCTTGTTTTATCCAGCTTTGATGGCACGAACAAACCCGTCACAGCAACGGTGTTTCTAGTGCGAGTTCTGCCCCCGGGTGGCCATGTTGAAGGGCCGGAGGTCCTTCCGGCCGGAGGTCCTTGGCATTGGCTTCGAGGCTGTGTAAACCTTGCTAAAAAGCCTTGTTCTGTTACTGTGTCACAGCGCCGCTATCGGGCTGTAATTTCCGCTTATGGACTATCAAAAGTCTATTCTCCAAATATTGAAAGCCGCCTGGTGAGCATAATAAGTTGAACTCGGTTGGCGTGGCACGGACTGCACTTTCGGTGTTCGCCTGGCGCGTCAGCGGCCTCCGCCTCCTGTCCCGCTGCCGGGCTTCTCGGCTTTCGCGGGAGAGGGCAAGTTCGGCTCGCAACCGTGACTCTAAGCAGCCATTGCTGTCAAGTCCTATTTTTGGTGTTCATTTCCCAGGACAGGGCGGTTCGCGGCTCGCGGGCCCTCCCGAACGTGACTTTGGTCGAAAGTCTATGCCGCCGGGGTTCCCCTGACGCCAATGGATCTGCAAACTTTCGGAATATTCTCGCCATTCCTGTTTTCCTTTCTTCAGCGAGACTGTGGTACTGCTGCCGTCGATACTCGAAGAGTCCACTCTCACTTGCCGCAGTATTTGTAGGGCCTGTGTGTGCAATCTGCCTTGATTTCGTAAAAAGACGCAGAGAGGAGCACCTCGCTAATGTCTGCGCTGCGATATCGATGTTATAAATGTGGAAATCAGGCGGAAAATTCCGCTGCGCACTTCGCTATTCATGATGCCGTGTTTAGCCATGCTGCCCTAACTAGTTGCTCTGTCGAACGGAGAATCACAAATAAAACGAAAAGAGAAAGCGGTTGCATTCTTGGGATGACGCTTTTGGTCTGCGGGCAGCACCTTGCGTCAGCCACAGCCAAAAGCAGACGGACATGAAGGGATTGATGCAGGTCTGTAGGGTGTGTCACTAGAACTCAACGGCATGTATTGGCTCAGAGAGAAGATGGCCAGGAGGGTATGATTGTGCCCGAGCAAGTGTCTGGAAAGACCATCTTTCTGGATCGCCTCTTATTAGACAGACTGCCAAGCGTCTGCCTGTTTAAGACGGTGACTGGTTTCGCCTAAGAGCTGCGTGCGACTGTAGCCTAAATGGTCGTCAGCGGCATCGTTTAGCTCTGGCATGATGTCGACAGCAACAACATGGCGACTTTCGAATTGACAAAGGGGTTGCCAAAGAAATTGAGCCCCATGTACGGGCCTTGCATGCCTCTGAAGTACGAGTCTCGTACAGAGGATGGTGTGTTACCAAGCAGCAAACAGACGCTGGGTCATGGGATTTACCCACAAAAGCTTGTGCTGACAAGAGGACAGATATCAAGGAACGTTCTGTGCAGATCTTTAATGATTCATCCTTGAAAGCATTGCCAGTGGTTGGTATTAGACAGGTTTGCCAGTTTGTGCTTGCTCAGCAGGTCTGGGTCAGGTACCTGACTTGCACGATAGTTGTCCGGAACGGCCTCGCTTACCAACTAGATCAGTCTGTGGCCGAGGCCTTGGCAAGCTCGAAAGCCAGCCCGTCGTCGGGTCGAAGCTGCAGACCCCCTGCTAGTTACTGTTGTACGTAGATGGTGATGATCAAGAGGAGATGATTGTAAAGCAAGTGGTTGCATGACAGGGGGGGGGGGGCAACGCGGTGGCTGTCTTGGCCTGGTATGGGCGCTTATCGTGGGAGCCCAGACCAGAAGCCCAACTTCGAGAGATGCTGGAGTTTGAACGATGAGTTAATTGGATCGGGAGGCTTCCGCTCTCGTGCATGAGGCACCGTTGTTTGGCAAATGCAAGTCTTGCCTGGTTCGCCAATGTCTTACAATGGGGTGGTGAAGGTGGGATGAAAGCTCAATCATGTACGAGGCACTTGGTAGAGATTAATCCGTCGGAGTTGCATTGCGCTGAGGTGGGGGAAGTCAGCGCCGAGTAATGATAGAATGCAGCCTGTAATCTCATGGGTTGCACGAGAATTTTCGAGGCAGTCTGTGCTTATGAGAGGCTTGTGTGAGCGAGTTTGAGCCAGTGGCTGTTGTAATAGCTCATGGAAGGGGATGAGGGCAAAACCGGCAAAGGGAATTTGTTCGGTAGATAAACAGAATATTCAAACAATCCTACGACGCATACCATTGAGTAGGTAGCCCGTGGTCTGACGTGTTTGTCATTTATCTCTGTTGCGCCAGGCTTTTTCCCTGTCGCTGTTGGTAGAAGGCATACAGTTCAACCGTATGCAGTAGCCGAGACATTGAGCACGGGGTACAAGGCGCTGAGATTCGATGTCAAATTTCGGGATCTGGGTTGTGAGCACGGACGGTACACAGACAGCTTGACAGATGGGACAGCTGCATGGAGCTTTCTGGATGATTGCTATGCAAGGGTATCTGGCTTCCCGCGACATTCGTTGCTAGCGGCGAGTCTCCTTGGCGAGGCTTGTTGGATCTGCTGTGAATGGGCAAGAATATGTTGTGGTGCACAGGAAAGACCGCGTAACTAGATGAAGCGGTTAGGTATAGGCCATAGTTGGATAGGCATGGTTGGGCCGAGATCTGGCTGCCAGGCATGATGCTGGCTGCACAACAGCGGAGAGTCTGCGTCTGTACCTACCTACGTGAGTATCTATCGGAGGAGACCAATGCAAAGTCCTCACCTAACCAGTACTGGGATGGCGATGAAGGCGCTGGTCGTGGCCAGTGATTGGATCACAACTGGGCGGGATGATATGCGGGAGCCAGCATGGAGGAGGAGAGGAAAAGAGGATGTGCGGGGAGTGGATCGGAGGCTTATGGGCTGGCGATAGTGTGTATTCATGCATTATTGCCTGTTAGGTACAGAGTTCGCAGATTTGAAAGGCGCTGTCTTTGCTGCGTGTCTGCCTTTTGGTATCCTGGTAGTCATCTGCGTGGAAGTTGTATTTACGCTACAGAGGCAGCTATCGAGAGCAGCTCTCCCAGCGGATGCTTCCGTTGGTCGTCTTGCAGTATCCAGCGTCCAAGAAATCTCGTCTTGTTACCATTCTTTCTTTGCCTTGATCTTCCCCGGCCTCGCAGCGGGCGGCGTTGCACCTGGCAGGCAATGTTACACCTGGGAGACCTGGCAGCTGGCAGCTGGCAACTGGCGGCAGCTGGCAGCATTTGGCAGCTGGCAGCACCTGGCAATTGGCAGCCAAGATCTCCTTACCCCCAGCATGTGCCATGTAACAAGGCCACGGACAAATAAAAAACCCCGTGTGCCATGCAAACGCCAGCCGAAGCTCCTGTACAACCTGCGACATGCCTGCTCTCGACGCCTTGACGCCTGACATTATCGGCTGGCCAATCTGTACTTCCCCGTCCTCTTATTACAATGATCGCCAATTCATCTTCTGTCAGACACACCGCGCGCACATCATCCCATTATTATTTGCATTGCCCCCACCAGCGTCGGCGTTGCAACCGCCCTCACTCAGCTTTGTCAATCCCCACCCTTTTTTGCTTGACTTGCCTCAGCCAACTGCACTTGCCGATAGTTGTTGCAGTCGCCGATTTCGAGCAATTCCAAAGAAAAGCCTTGGCGGTCATACCCGAGCCGACCTTTGTGTGCTGGTGGTGTATTTTGACCTTTCGCTACCGTACGACCCGGCCCGCACTCCAAAGTTGACCATGATGCATCCCTTTTGGTCCGGGACACATCCCAACACATGTCTCGACCCTCAGCGCCTGCCTCGTTTCCGAAACTTGTCTGGCCCCTGCAACGCCACCAACGAAAAGAATACAGAAAAATTCCACAGACAGAAAACCTGGGCGAAAGAGAAGAAGAGAGCACGCCGAGACTGTAATCCATGTCGCTCCTTGCCAGTCGCTACCAGCTAATGGTGTGCCAGTAGTGTTATGCTTTGCTTGCTTATCGCTCAAAAAAGGCTACTGCAGCCGCGCAACAGAACCCTACCCATGCTGCTCTGCTTGAAAGCTTGCGGCAGCCAACGGGAAGATATCCGGCCAGCTTGTGGGACGCAACTCGTATCGAGCTCCGGCCCTCGCGACGACGCACGGAGACATGCCATGGGGACGTAATTACAGGCTGCAAGGCCAAGCAAGGTACATCATGCGATACCCTGCTAGTGCCACAGTTGGGAGCACGTTTGGGGCGCACCTCCTCCATCATTCTCCAGTGAGGGTTACTGTGCAACTTATTCGTACAACCAATTCATTGTTAGGCATGATAACTACCTGTACGTCTCACATTAGACAACAAGTAAGTTGGCTAGTGGGCTCTACGTAATAAAGTAGTATGCTGATTTCTTACAGAACAATCCTTGAGTTTCCCCTCTATCTACCAACCGCAGGGGGAGAACGGACGCGGAGAGCGGCGAATTAAAGTGCTACCCACTCATCACTGACTGGAGAACCCGCTTTTCCCACCAGTTTTCGATGAGATCTCGTTAACTTGAGCCCGCCCATTGTCCTCGGAGTTATCCTACATTCCAGCCAGCCTGCAGATTACATACAATGTGAGTATGTAAGATCAAAGTTTCCCTACCCGCCCACTAGGCGTACAACTGGTGATACAAAGCTCATTTCGACGCTTATTATAGTAGCATCGCCGTCCCATCGCCAAAACCTTCCAGAGTGGGAAGAATC
This sequence comes from Cordyceps tenuipes, assembly GCA_025583755.1. Lineage (NCBI taxonomy): Eukaryota > Fungi > Ascomycota > Sordariomycetes > Hypocreales > Cordycipitaceae > Cordyceps > Cordyceps tenuipes. The sequence continues at coordinate 16,504 of JANZYN010000159.1, forward strand.
TTGACTGGTACAACTTGCTTCGGAACCAAGCGGATTCGAGACCTGTGAGGACGGAAAGCTATGAGTACTATCCGTAGTTATCCTCGCGGGTCAGCAGAAGCTACCCAAGGCCGCTGGCTCTCGCATCAAGACGACGGCCTTGTAGCCCATTATGGCCTCCCATGGGTATAATTGATGGCAATACAGGCTACTGCAGGCAACACCGATCTAGGCGGGTTCGTCCTTTACGTTGCGTTTTCATATGCATGCACTAACTAGATAGTGGGCGAGGTACTCCCAGCAGCAAGCAAAGGCTCGCGGAAGTCGGAACACAACACCCTATTCAAGAGGAAACAATTCGACAATGTGGCCATCATCATCAAGCGGCAGCGGAGGAAATACAGTCCAAGGCTGCTTTGCTGAGACTGCAATAGTTGATAGTTAGCCAATGATACAGGCAGCCACCTTCCTGCTCAAGGGCCAAAATACTTATCCTCCTGCCCGAAGTCCAAAGTGCACTTGTTACGATCACCAATAATGACCTGCAAGGGTTTGGACAGGAGGGTGGACCGTCTGGAGAGAGAACAAGGTAGCTCATCCTTGTGCTGCCCACTCACACCAAGCTAACAACTGCAACAACCTCAACCTGGCTTTTGCCTGCTGGTGGTTGGCCGCCAACCGCCGACGCTCCTGCGAGTTGGTGTGTTAGTTGAAGCCTCTCATTACTGGTAATGTAACTGGTGCTACGAGTGGGGGGGTGTTGCATTGTGGCATCTCTGTCCTTCCAATAGCAGTGCGGCTGCTTTCCAAAGTTACAGCAAATGACATGCCACAGAGGCACAGAACTCCCCGTTCGTCGTCGTGCTTTGGCTAAGCTGCCGTGTCGATGCCGGGAAAGCCAGCCTTAAGAGCCGTCTACACTAAGTTAGCCGTCTAGTCCGTTTTCTAAGCCGTGCCGTAGAAGAGCTTAGGTATACACGTCTAAGAAACGCTATTAAGTGTTAAAATCCACTCTCTGCAAGTACTTTATGTTATGTAATTAGTACGAATTTTCACAGAACCGGATTTTCCCGGAAAGGCGATATGGCCGAGTGGTTAAGGCGGTCGACTCAAGGCGAGGCCTTATCACCTTCAAGGTGGTTTCGACTGACGCAAGTCGCTTGGGTTCGAATCCCAATGTCGTCACTTACTTTTTTGCAGTGTTATCCTTTCGAATGTGTTGCTGGCCTGGCCCATTTGTTTCCGTATGACCTGGCTGACCTGACTGGCAGAGCAATCTGTACTGGCGGACTTTCGCCAGATCCATCTCTCAATGTCAATGTCTTGGAGGGCCCTCGGTCAGCACCAACATCCTCCTTCAGCAGGAAGGAACGAGACCCACAGAAGGGTCATTTCAGTATGTGTTTTTTGGCCAATTGAGGGTGTCCCCAACCGCCCCTGAGTAGCACAGCAGATTTTTCCTCAATCAACGCTATCACTCATGACGAATAACCGGCCTGCGGGACATCTTGTTCCTCAATTCTGGGCAGGATCCACCCTGGCCAGAGGAGTTGCCTACCTGGAGAGCTATTGGCTCAAGGGCAAATATGTGGAGGACTGTTGGGGGCCGGCCTTGCGAAGCTACTCGTACTCTCGCTTCTTCGACGGGGGGCATCGTGGACCCTTCGAATTAGGAATCAGCCAAGCTTCGTTAACCCAGACTTGGCCAACCGATATTCCTGGATGCACCACGGGCGCTAGTATTTAGCCTCTTGCGCCAACAATCGCCGCAGTCGGTATACAACCTGACATGGGGTGTGGTGTGGTGTGGTGTGGTGCAGCATCCGGTGTCTGTTCAAGATCACACCCCCCCCCCCCTCTCCGCCACCACACCACTTCCTGGACTTACATTGAGAGACGAGACTACGGGCGTCCTCCCCTGCATCTTTCATCGCGGTCCACCCCGGGCTTGAGGCATACGGCTTGGGCCGGGGTCCTGGTGCAGGTGGTGCATGTCGAAAAGAGGTCGTCTACTTTGCCATACGCCCGCTCTCCTACAAGTATTCCTGTGACTCCCGTTCATCACATCTCGACTCTCCTTGTTCCGAGATCCTTTCTGATTCACATGTTCTGCTGGTACTGCTAGCCGAGTCTGAGTCTCGTTTCCGCTCAACGACTTCCGCCTCTTTTTCTACCACTCAGTATATTTTGGACATACTTTTCGACTAATACGCCTTCGCACTTGGCAAAGTTCAAACCAAACTCAAAACCACAACATCTGTTTCGCAATAAACGCACCTGAAAGTCATTGGGCCCTGGTCCTGTCATTGTCGGCGTCCTTGCTGCTTCCTGCTTCCTGCTTCCTTCTACTCCGTTCTGGAATCGGGTCATCAAAGCGCGGACATGAACCCATGTTCCTTCGACCTAACTTAACTTTCGAAATTCGCCGATAAAGAGACAGCTCGCCGCTGCAAACCTCTTAATCGCCAGGCTTTTGAAACAAAAGATCCTGCAGTTCCACTCGCCGCCTCGATCCTTGTTGTTGTGATCTCGACAAGCTTGACAACGTATGTACGCCCTTTGCTTCACTGGACATCGCTGCTGAAGATCTCGTCGTGGGATATCTGCAAGTTCTGACCATATTACGCATAGGTACACGCCATTGACAAGCTCACGAGCATCAACGATATGAAGTCCGACACGGTTCAGACAGACGAATCGCCTAGGAATGACGCCGTGATTACCTCCAGCCACTATCCTCAAGGCGCGTGGCAAAATGCAACCCCCTATAGTGAAAGCACCTATGGAAATAGTCCCTTGAGCTACTCGGCACATTTTCCAACCTTTATGCCTCACGAGATGCCGCAAGAACCACTCACAGGCATGCCGACTGCACTACACAACACCCAACTGGGACACAGCGGACACATGGCTCATCACCATTTACCTATGCTTAATACGAATGCACCATGGCCGAGCCAGCTGACGCAAGCGTCGGGCACGTATTCTATCGCATCCCACACATTGCCCCCAGCCACGACGAGTACTCTATGCACCCCGCGACCCCCTGAGAAAACGAGGAAGACATTAAGTTTCGAACAAAAGAGAGACATGTGCCTGTATCACCAGCAGCACCCGAAAATTCGGCAGGCTGATATTGGACAAGTCTTCAGAGTGGAACGAAGGTATGAGTGCAAGGCAATACTGGACTTTTTCGGGAACTAACTTTGGGATTAAAGCACTGTGTCCAAGGTTTTACGCAACAAGGAAATGTATCTCAAAGGCGTTACAGACAAAGATTCCGACGGAAAATGTACCAATGGGAAGAATCCCGACTTCGATCGTACTCTCGGCAGGTTTATCCGGCGACAGAGGGAGCTGGGGTTTCCGATGAGCGACTCTGATATCATGGAGAGAGCCCGCCAGTATGCTCGGGGTAGCCCGAATCACCAGGCAATCCTCGACAGACTAACACCGACCTGGCTGAACAAGTTTAAGCAAAGATACTCGATCGACACCATGAGCCCGATCAGACGCGCTTCCGAATCAAGTATACCAGAGAAAACGTCGATATCTGCAAGATTCCCGAGCATTTCGCCTTCTTCTCCGTCAGGGCAGACTTCACCACTATCTGTGAGCCCTAGCGACGAAGATTTGCGGTCCCGTGGGGACTACAGTTTCACGTATCGTCCATATGCATCCCACTCTGAAACCTCGTTGACAGACAACGCACAATCATCCTTTTCTTCTGAACTCATGAGCCCAGCTGGCACTTTTGGCTACTCGCCGGATGGGGCCCCGTCGGTATTTCCTTTGGATCCGGAGTTTGAAGCTGAGCAGAAAAGGAGCGAGTCGTTGAGGTCAATGGAGTTCGATTACACCAGCGCAGTCAATACTGGCTCGGCCGACTCTGTCCTAATGACCCCGCGCAACATCCCCGCCGTCTGCAAGCAGGAATCTCCTACTGCGACTGACATCCTGGCTTCCATCCCTGACAGATGTGATGATGGAAAGGTGTTGAAAGTCGGCGCCGGGATATCACGAACGGCTCCGAGCTCGGAGGAAGCGCAGCGCGCGGCAGCCACCCTGTTGAACTATCTCCAAAACCTTGGCCAGTCCGGCCAATTCGACCACGAATACTCGACCATCAAGCAGCTCACTAGGAAGCTGGACATCCAAACCAGCCACTTTGCACAACATGCCGCGGGCAGGCTTGCGAGAATTGTAGAAGGGGAAGCCGATCTGATCACGGCAGGCGGCAGCCGCGGCAATTGAACAATGAGCGAGTGGCTTCAACAGGTATGCAAACGATTCAGTGGCTTTGGGGGCTTTTGGGGATTTTGAGGGTTTCTATTCTTTTGATTTTTTTTTGGGGCGTTTTGATGGAACTTGACACCCACACACACTCGCACGTTGGAGGACCACCAGTAACACGATGCGGTTTCTTTTTTCTCTTTTGCTTCTTCGATGGTGGCCGACGGCAGAGGGTGCAAACAAGAATCGTTTCGAGACTATGAAAGATTGGGAGGCAACTCTTACCATGTCTGGCAACGGACGACGGTTCGGCGACGAACCCAGTGTGACATACAGGGGCTGAACACATGAGAAATGCGAGAGACTGTGGCCATTTCTTCTTATATCCAACCGTGACTTTTTTGCAAGGTCCGGGGTTTTTTTTTGCATTTGCATTTGGTTTTCATTTTTCCATGTTCCTTTTTTAGTCAGTTTATTTCCTTGGTCACAATATGACAACCGAGCTGGCTCGATACCCTTTTCAAAATGAATGATACTTGAGATGACATCTTTCCTCGTGATGAAGCAGTTTTGTGTGTAGAAAGGGTATCGTTATATGTACTGGAAATAATAACAAGTTACATGACGAAAAAAACAGATCCGTCATCCGAGTCTCTCCTCCCACAACTCGCCAACGCCTTTTTCGGCGAGTTCAGGCATCAGGCGGACCAGAATCAGCTCTAAGACGCTGTACATGAGGTGTTTGTTGCAGTACTCGTCGTTGAGCACCATGAGCAAGTCCTCCATGCTATCCTCGATGCCTGCGGCGGCCTCTTCTGGTGCGCTGCCGCCGCCGCCGCCTAGATAGACCCTGGCCACGCCAGGCGGTAGCAGGCGCAGCAGGGCGCAGGCGGCCCTCCTGCGCAAGGCTGCGAACTCGTCGTCCGAGGACGGAGGCCGAAGCGTGGACTGGCCGGGCGCATTGTTCGGGAAAAGGACGCCCCGCAGCAGGCGCAACACGCCAGGCAGGTGCGACGCGGAGAACAGCTGTTGAATATAGTGGGAGAGGAGCCTAGGTTCAAAGGCTTTTGTGTTAGCTTCATTTCCTGGTTGCTTCGGTTATTTTGTCTTTGTCGAGAGTGTGTGTGAGTGGGGGAGGGGGGGGGAGAGGGGGGTCGACAACTGCACGTGTTAATGCGAGTGTATAAAGCGGCAGTTGGATGAAAGTTTCGGGTCATAATGATGGTGTGTGTGGTATGAGCAGAGAAGTCCGGGGGGGTTGCCAAGGAATGGGATGATTTCGTGTCTGGTGTAACGAACGAACGCCCGCATTGTTGCTGTGCTTCTTCAGGAAGGTGGCATGTCGTGGGTGGCAGCCTCGCAGCCTCGTGATGAATTCGCAGAGAGAACATGCAGGGGCCAGATGTTCCGACCGAGCAAGCGCGCGCATGTGTAGCAAATAATGCCATCTATCTGCCCGACAAGGGAGCCCATGTCTTGTGCGGAGCGCTGGCCGGTAGGCGCAGAAGTGTCGTTGGGGGATACACAGAGACAGCGTGAGACTTTGTATGATCACAGTTGCACAGTGTCTGGGGATCGACACTCAGACGGGAGCTTTCGGATGACGGTAAATCGTTGTCGTTGCTGGCCAACAACTCACTAGCCTCCGAGAGGGCCCGGGAGGACATTGAGGAAAGGATAATGGAAGCTTGTTCGGAATGTGGAGGAAAGCCGATGATAGAGCTATAGTAGCTGTGTGTGTGTCGTCCTGGCGTGGCTAAAAAGAAAGCCAAAGATGCAAAAGTGCCAGCCATGTCAGGCACGCTGCAGGTCCGCGCGTAAAGTTGGACGCTGCCGATGCGTGGTTGGCCGGCTTTGTTGGGACAGGCCGTTGGATTGATCAATAGCAGGGACGGAGGCGCATTTTGTGCTACCATTGGACGGTAGGGTTGGGACTAGACCAGGGAATAAGATATTGCGGGCATCATGAGGGGATGCACGCAAACCCATGCATGGCGTAGTGATAGAGCCACGCCATGGCGTCGTCAAAGACGAGTCCTTTCCTTTCCCTTTCCTGCCTTGCCCGGCCCGGCCCTGCCCGGCCTGTACCACTGTTGATGGGGACAGCTGCAATTGGTATCAATCAGGCTGCGCCATGGATACGGTTGGCCGGCTGGCTTCGGCTCGGTCCTCCCTTGTCAGCCAGGCTGGTGCGCCTTGTGCTCCCATATGCAGACCTCGTGACGTCGACGGGATACAATGATGGGCATGAGCGAATATGGAGTGGGTCGGAGGAAACGTGTTGGGTTGTGTTGTGCAATAATGATGACGACCAAGTGAAATAGCGACTTACCGGTCAAGGGGGCTATTCAGGCCAACCAGCTTTCCCGGCCCATGCACAGCCTGGTATTGCACCAACGAGAGAAATCCGGAAAGCCAAGGCATTCGGGAGTCCAGCTGAATAAGGTTCCCGACGCACTTCCACAGTTTGAAGCCAAGTACTGCCACCTTGGCTGGCTGGCCATGGTCATCGTCGACGTGCGATTTGCTGCTTCCCGTACCAGTCATCCTCGAGGTGCCCCAAGATCCCACCGCCCGCTGCCGGGGCGGCAATGACGATGATGCGACAAGCGTCGTTATCAATAGCCGAGCAGAGGAGAATAGCATCACAGCAAAGTGAACCATGGTTAGGAATATGGCTTGTGCCGACCACTTTATCCGCTCCTTCTTACCCTTGGCCTTCAATGGCGGCGTCCGCTGGCCAGACACCATCCTTTGTGTAGCTCGCGTCTTCTTCTCCCCAAGCACTCTGCCCACGATGCAGATGCTCTCATAGAGGAGCCATGGCTGCGATGCCTTGCCTGCCACAATGTTCCCCACAATCAGCTCCGAGAAGATCTGGCCGACAATGGCTGTTAAGCAAGGGTTCTCGAGGTCCTCTGTTGGCAAGAGAATAGCGAGGACGGCTTGCACTAGAAGCTGGCGGTAAGCAGCTTCGTTTTCTCTTTGATTCTCGACAGATGCTTCATCGTCGGCCTCGGGCACGGGAGAGAGCTGAGGGAGCGGGCAGAGCGCATGGTAGACTTGGCGGGGGTTCGCCGTCACGGGCTCTTGCGATATCGGTTCATGGCTCGTTCTGTATGCTGTTCGAGGGTCAGTGGCGTGTTGGAGCTTCCCATCAAGAAGGTTTCTCTGCACGTACCAGTAATGTGTCTGTCCAGAAGATCTGGTATCTCGTCCAGGACCAAGCTCTCCATGTCCAGGGCGCGGAAGCGCTGCTCCAGCGCCCTACTGCAGTGCGCAATCACCTGCAGAACCTCGGCGACAAAGGCCTGGTCTGGCGTGATCTTGTTGTACCAGGCCTGCACGAACTCGCGTATGATGATGGCGAGGAACGCGTACAGTTGCAGGTCGACGTCGTTTCGACTCGTCAGGGAGGGCAGCAGCTCCTCGATGGGCGGGACGACGTCACGGCCCTTGTCGCCCAGTTTCTGCGGGCAGAGGACGCGGCGGATCAGCATCAGCGTCGCCTTGTCCGATAGGGGATCCACGGAGGGCACCCTGTCTAGCCGTCGTCCCTCGCTGGCCGCTGCTGCATCCCGTTGCTGCTGCGCGGCAGACGGTCGAGTGCGCGGGGCGGCCAGCCTTGTCGGCGGCGCGGCCACGGAGGCGCTACTCATCGGAACGTCGCGCTACTGCTATCAATCGCGTCGCATGTCAAGGTTGTGTCGAGAGAAGCGGGATGTGATTTGTAGTCGTCTGGCAGCGAGGGTCGTGGGTGTGTTGACGAGGTTGATGTCTCCTAGGTCTACCCGTTTGGAAGTTGCCATCACCTCAGATAAGTACTAACAGTACCTAGTCCCTAGTTAGAGCCCCTACTCCGTACAGTGCCATGCATTACATACAGTGGGGGTTGCCGACGCTGCCCACAGCAGTCTATCTTCTTACCTAGGTAGTCAAGGCATTTCATTTCTCCTTCATGTTTTTGTCCATAAAATTCGGCATTTTCAACTTTGGGGCTTGGTCTATTTCGCTATTTGTTGTACATACAGTTACATGATACTTTGTACGGAGTAGATTACATGACATTGGGTTCGGGCCCAGATAGATCAACGGTGCCCGCTGTTTGGCTTACTCGTCCTTGGTTGTCGTTTCATATCTGCGAGAAGAATTAGTAAATATTTTCACCTCCAGTTGGGCCAGGAAAACGAACCTCTTGCCACGGAACGCCCACACACCCCAGTTACCGCAAGTGATATCTTGAGGGTCCGCATCATTGAGATCCCATCGCAGGCTGCGGAAACTGTTCTCGCCAGGCTCAAGAAGGACATCGAACTCGCCCCGCGACTTATTTCGCACCCATTCGACATCGCGGTCCAGATCCTGCTGCGTATATCCAGTGCTAATGATGGGCACCTTGGTCTCCAAAAGCAGAGGCAACGTCTCCTCCCACTCATGGCTGCTGGCAGGGTGTCCCAGACCAGGATGGAATAAAACGAAGCAGTCAAAGTATGGATCATATGGCGCAAAGTGTCCAGTCTTGTGGATGGTGTGATAGTAGTCCACAATAGTGCTAATCTTCATCTTGTACCATACTCTGTCCTCGACAATCGCACCGAACGGGTTGGACGCCGTGCGCTCGGGCAGAGGGAACTCGTCGTCACGGTTTGCCATACTCTCAGGCCCAATCATGATGAGGTGTAGTCTGGACTCGGGGAACAGATGCGCCAGCTGCACCCAGGTGGATCGGGGCAGGGAAGACTCTGCACGAGCTCCCAGGACAAAGACACGAACGGGTGGGGGTTCGGGACGAAGTGTTTGAATGGTAGCACCGCGTCCGGAGCGGCCGGGGTGGAGGTTGTATCTCAAAGCTAATCGAGTTAGCCAAAGTCTCAAGCTGAAATGAAATAATCACTTACCACTAAAGCTCTTGAGACCTTCGGTGGTGAGACGTCCTCCTTTTTGGATATTGTAGGGGCTAAGTTCATGGAGAACGCTGCCAACGGTAATAGGGTATGTCAAAAGGCGGGTAATTTGGCGCATGGCTCGGTCCGAGTCAACAGCATTGAACTCGCGTGTGTACATGAACGTGTCCCAGTTAGTCATGTTCACGGCGGCATCGTCCAACTGGAGATCAGGCAAATTGGCCTCATGAAAGACTCTTCCGGAGCGCAAATCGTGATCATCCTCGTTGATTTGACGCAGCGCGTCGCAAATCTTAAGATGTTCCTCATAATGGTCCATCCAGTGTTCTTTGCTACAATATACGGGAATTCCGCAGTCTGGGCACTCAAAGTCAACCGTTGCAGGAGGCATGTCGCCGGTTTTGGGTTGCTCGCTCGCGGGAAGGGTAGAAATCTTCGTCGGCTGGTGGTCTGGGTGAGAACAGTGAGCGTGCTGACGCATGAATGCGGCGCGACGTCGGAATTCGGGCACAGGAGAGTCGGTAAAGGAGTGAAAGAGGTCATCCTGCGCGAGCTTGACGGAGGTGGGCACGGGAGGCTTGTCGGAATTGCTGAAGCTGAAAGATGGTGCAGATTGAGACGAGTAATCTCTCGTGGCAGGTGTTGCCGCTGTCGTTGTCGCCTTGGCTGCCTGTTTGTTTAAGATTGTGGTTGAGGTCTTCGACAGGCTCGACATGGCGGCAAGTTGCCTGGCAGCGCCTCGCTGGGCTAGACGCCCACGAAGAGCCGTAGAGCATTGACCGCAGAGGCTCTGTGCCGCGCGACGAAGAGACGGCTCCATACTTGCTGAATTGTCGTAAGACTGAGCTGTTCTTGAGCTGATTGAGTTGGTGGGCAAACTGGCTTAGTTATCGGACGTTTTTTTACGAGCATTGTTAGAGGACGGAGCTGTCGGCCCACTTTGCATGCCTAAACAAACCGGATACCGCGTATATACGTGAAATACCTGTGTTTGATGAGCAATGTTTTTTTTATCTTATTTTTTGTTTATTAGCGATACAGTTTGAATTCAAGTGTAAGTCTACCTATCATCAATTTTTTTTGGCTTCAAAAATTGTTTTTCTGGTATAGCCACCAGCAGTTCTTCATAGAGTATCACAAGGCCACACACAGCACACCATAATGCGACCCACTCGGCCAACCGCATTAACTTTCCTCCTTCGCTAATTAATCCATCCATCGCCCTACCAAACATTTTCAACCTCGCAGAAGCTGTCGAGGAGCATCCGACCAGCTACACATGTAGAAACCTTGCGGCTGACGCCCACTCTCCAACCACAGCTTTAAGCCGCGCAGGCTGATCTGCGCCCAGACAGGAACATGGCGACCACTTCCAACATGTTCCTTTACTCGCTGACGATTCAGCCGCCAACCAATGTCGTCCAAGCAGTTCTGGGGCAGTTTGCTGGCACGAAAGAGCAGCTCATCGTCACGGCCTCCGGCTCCCAGCTGACTCTTCTGCGTCCCGATCCAGCGCAAGGCAAGGTCATTCCCTTGTTGTCGCATGATATCTTTGGAATTCTACGCTCAATTGCGGTTTTTCGGCTGGCTGGAGGCAGTAAAGGTTGGTAGCACGAGAGCACAGTCCCACCGTCCCTCAGACGCGATAGGCTCAAGGCTAACACACCATAGATTATATTATTCTCGCCACCGACTCTGGCCGAATCACAGTCCTGGAGTATCTCCCCGCGCCGAACCGTTTCAACCGCGTGCATATGGAAACTTTTGGCAAGACGGGCATTCGGAGAGTCGTGCCAGGCGAGTACCTTGCGTGTGATCCCAAGGGAAGAGCTTGTCTGATATCGGCCGTCGAGAAGAACAAGCTTGTTTATGTTCTCAACCGAAACTCCCAAGCAGAACTCACAATTTCCTCTCCTCTTGAGGCGCACAAGCCTGGTGTGCTGGTCCTTGCCATGATCGCCCTCGACGTCGGCTATGCAAACCCTGTCTTTGCTGCCCTAGAGATTGAGTACACCGAGGTAGATCAAGATAGCACAGGAGAGGCTCTGTCCGAGGTCGAAACCCAGCTCGTATACTACGAACTTGACCTTGGACTCAACCACGTTGTGCGAAAATGGTCGGACCCCGTTGACCCTACCGCTTCTCTACTCTTTCAGGTACCCGGTGGCAACGACGGCCCAAGTGGTGTTCTGGTCTGTGGTGAGGAAAATATTACATACCGCCATTCGAACCAAGACGCCTTACGTGTGCCAATCCCTCGCCGGCGAGGCGCCACGGAAGACCCCTCCCGAAAACGCAATATTGTGGCTGGTGTTATGCATAAGCTGAAAGGAAGTGCTGGTGCTTTCTTTTTCCTGTTGCAGACTGATGATGGCGACCTGTTCAAGGTCACCATTGACATGGTCGAAGACGAGGAGGGAGCTCCAACTGGCGAAGTGCAGCGGATGAAAATCAAGTACTTCGATACGGTGCCAGTAGCCACGAGTCTCTGCATTCTGAAGAGCGGTTTCCTTTATGTTGCAAGTCAATTTGGCAACTACGCGTTCTACCAATTCGAGAAGCTTGGTGACGACGACGAGGAGCTGGAGTTTTCGAGCGAAGATTTCCCTGTTGACCCATTGGCCGCCTACGAACCTGTTTACTTCTATCCCAGACCAGCAGAGAACTTGGCGCTTGTGGACAGCATTCCCGCCATGAATCCTCTGCTAGATTGCAAAGTCGCCAATCTAACGGGTGAAGATGCCCCCCAAATTTACACTGTTTGCGGCAACGGGGCGAGAAGCACATTCCGGACTCTGAAGCATGGCTTAGAGGTAAACGAGATTGTTGCGTCTGACCTTCCTGGTGTACCCTCAGCAGTCTGGACCTTGAAGCTGAACAGCGACGAGCAGTACGATGCATACATTGTCCTGTCATTTACCAACGGCACCCTAGTGCTCAGCATCGGAGAAACTGTCGAAGAAGTCAGCGACTCGGGCTTTCTCACCAGCGTCCCTACCATTGCCGCCCAGCTTCTTGGAACAGACGGTCTCATTCAGGTACATCCCAGGGGCATTCGACATATTCGCAACGGCAACGTGAACGAGTGGTCGGCTCCTCAACACAGATCCATTGTTGCAGCATCGACCAACGCGCACCAAGTAGCCATTGCCCTAAGCTCTGGTGAAATTGTTTACTTCGAGATGGATTCTGACGGGTCGCTTGCCGAATACGACGAGAAGAAGGAAATGTTTGGAACCGTTACTGCTCTAAGCCTTGGTGAGGTTCCTGAGGGTCGTGTTCGCAGCTCTTTCCTCGCAGTTGGCTGCGACGATGCTACCGTCCGAATCCTCAGTCTTGACCCCGAGTCAACCCTTGAGAACAAATCCGTGCAGGCATTGACTGCTGCACCAACATCTCTGGCTATTATTCCTATGGATGACTCGTCATCTGGCGGATCCACCCTCTACCTCCATATCGGACTCCATTCTGGCGTCTACCTTCGCACCGTCCTGGACGAAATTACTGGAGAACTTACCGATACGCGACAAAAGTTCTTAGGCCCGAAGCCAGTCCGATTATTCCAGGTCACGGTCAGCGGGCGCACCTGTGTCCTAGGACTAAGCTCCCGCCCTTGGCTTGGATATGCCGACCCTATCACAAACAGCTTCGAAATCACTCCGTTGAGCTATGTCGACTTGGAATGGGGCTGGAATTTCAGCAGTGAGCAGTGTGAGGACGGTGTAGTGGGCATTCAAGGGCAATCCTTGAGGTAAGATCAACCCCGCGTGCCTTGCTTTTTTTCACAGTGCTACATGATGAGACTTAAGGATCCCAAGCCAAATGGCGATGAGGTTTTACGCATTATTTCCAATTGTTCCTACTGACATGCACTTTCACTACCCCTTCTTTAACTGCAATTCACCTTTACAGTGGACATTGCTAATCGGTTTACAGGATCTTCTCGATAGATCGCCTGGGTGAGACTTTAATTCAAAGTTCAATCCCACTTACCTATACACCGAGGAAGTTCGTCAAGCACCCAGACGAGCCACTATTTTACACGATAGAAGCAGACAATCATACGCTGCCCCCGGATCTTCAGGCGAAGCTGCTCGCAGACCCTGCGGCCGTGAATGGTGACGCCAAGGTGTTACCACCTGAAGACTTCGGTCACCCTAAAGGCAACCGCCGCTGGGCATCTTGTATTAGCGTGGTTGATCCGGTATCAGAAGAGCCGAGCGTGCTGCAGCGGGTTGATTTTGAGAATAATGAAGCTGCAGTCAGTGCGGCTGTTGTGAGCTTTGCGAGCCAAGACGACGAGAGCTTTTTGGTGGTAGGCACTGGAAAGGACATGGTTCTCAACCCACGAAGCTCTTCAGAAGCCTACATTTACATTTACCGGTTTCAATCGGGCGGGCGTGAACTCGAATTCATTCACAAAACCAAGGTCGAGGAGCCAGCGACGGCGCTGTTGCCCTTCCAGGGAAAGTTGTTGGCGGGTATCGGCAAGACGTTACGAATGTACGACTTGGGTATGCGTCAGCTGCTTCGCAAAGCTCAAGCTGAAGTTGTGTCGCAACAGATTTTGTCGCTGAATACACAAGGAAGCCGCATCGTCGTTGGCGATGTTCAGCAGGGTGTAACACTTGTCGTCTACAAGCCCGCTTCGAACAAGCTTATACCGTTTGTCGATGACAGTATTGCTCGCTGGAGCACCTGCACAACCATGGTGGACTACGAATCAGTCGCAGGCGGCGACAAGTTTGGCAATATGTTTATTGTTCGTAGCCCTGCCAAGGCTAGCGAGGAGGCAGATGAGGATCAGGCTGGCCTGCATCTAGTCAATGCTCGTGACTACTTGCATGGTACGCAGCATCGATTGGAGTTGATGTGTCATTTCTTCACACAAGATATTTTGACGAGCATCAGCAAAACCAGCCTGGTTGTTGGCGGGCAAGACGTGCTACTTTGGAGCGGCATCATGGGAACCATCGGCGTCTTCATCCCATTTGTGAGCCGCGAAGACGCCGACTTCTTCCAGAGCCTGGAGCAGCACCTCCGCACAGAGGACGCGCCCCTTGCTGGGCGAGAACACCTCATGTACCGCAGCTACTATGCGCCGGTGAAGGGTGTGATTGACGGGGATTTGTGCGAACGGTTCGCCATTTTGCCGAATGACAAGAAGCAAATGATTGCTGGAGAGCTGGATCGATCTGTGCGGGAGATTGAGCGAAAGATTTCCGACATCCGTGCGAGATCGGCGTTTTGATAATGTCTGTTTTATCAGCGAGTTACATGTACACAGGTTCAGGTGGACGGCTACTTGGACAAGAGGAATGAATGTCCGCGGCGTTTTTGTGCAAGGCAATGCAAAGCCCCGATGAGGGTGATTACTGGCGAAGCATATTGGAGTTTCAAAATAGGATCCAAAATAATCAATATCACAAGATGTTTATATATACAAGTTATGCTGGTCAAGGATGGATGTATGGTGTGGTGTCGGACGAGGTCTATCTCTTGAAGCCAAAGAACCTCTGCATGATGCCGGCCCTCGCCTTGCTCCGGTCGCGGCGCTGGGCGCGCTCCCAGGCCTCGTCGGCGACGTAGTGGTCGACGGCGCGGTCGAGGTCCCAGGCGGCCTGGTCGAGGTAGAGGCGGGCGACGTCGTAGTCGGGGAGCTTGCAGGCGGTCATGAGGCGGCGGATCTTGGCGCGGCGGCGCTCCTCGGCCTCGCCCTCGACGGGCCGCGGGGAGAGGCTGACGCCGGCGCGGCAGAAGGCGCCGGGGATGAGGACGGTGCGGCGGGCGACGAGCAGGTGGTCGCTGTGGATGTGGTTGGCGCGGCGCAGGGCGTCCTGCGGCACGCCGTAGCGCAGCGACAGCGAGGGGATGCTGTCGTGCTCGTGGTTGAGGAAGTGCAGGATGTCGTCGGCGCCGTCGGACTTTTCGTCCTCGACGGCAGCGGCGGCGGCCGCAGGGCTGCGGAGGGAGGCGGTCTTGTATGGCGGTGGCGATGATGATGGTGGTGGTTGGGCGACGGCGGCGCTGCGGGAGCGGAGGGGTTGGTAGTATGCCGGGGGCGGCGCTTTGAGGCCTTGCGGCAACGGGTTGGGTTCGCTGGATATTTGGCAGTAAGGGCAGTAGGTTGCGAAGCGGCCGTTATTCTGAGCGTCGATGTTGGTTAGTGGTCTGGATGGTCTGGACGGTAACTATAGGTTACAACGGCGGATGCACGCCCGTCTGCAATAACGCACCACGATGCAGTCACCACATATAATCCTACCACAGCAAGGTACCCGGCGCTGGTCCGGCGGCGGCTTTTCAGAAGTGCAACTCCCGCCGTCGGGTGATAATATCGTCGCACAGGTACTGCATGTTTCCATGACCAAGTCGTCGAGGCGTTTGAGAATGGAGATGGCGGCGTGGCAAATGGGCTGCGATGGAGGTGGACAGGGTATACGTGGGTTTAGAGAGGTATGGGTAAGATCAGGTTTCGTATCTAGGGAATAGAGGTTGAGCGGTTATTAGGCAGGTTTCGTACAGGAAGTAATGTTGTAGATGGAGGAGCGAATAGTCCCAGAGTTGCGAGCGAGAGAGATCGGATGACGAGCGATCTCGTCAGTTGCCGATGCCGCGGGGCAAAAAGCTGACTGATCAGATGCTCACAACCTGGCACATTTGGACGCAGATGTTATCAGAACAAGGTATAATGCCAGCTTTTTCACACAATAAAAGCGTACTTTTCATGGATGGTATGGTATTCTTCCGAGCCACAGATCGAACTCCCGGGTAAGCGGTGCTATTCTCGAGTCTATCTCAACACAGGTTGCTACTTTGGTTAATGAGCATGCATTAATGGAAGATTCCGAATCATTCGAGGCCACTGTGGCAAACCAGATTTTTTTAATAACTGGTTTCATATCTCGGAATCCTATCAATAGCTTTATTACGCCGAGGACAGCCGTTAAAACACTGGCGCTTGGAGTCTCTGGGTGGCGAGCTCCACTAGTTACAGACTTCCTAGGCGAGTACAACTTCCATCAAGCACTTCTCTTCAACCACCACGCGACATACCATAAAAACACGCCAAGGAGAGATAGCCCTTATCTTATCACAGAGTCGATCATACGGAAACACCCAATTCTTAATCGAAACACCGATATCCCACCATCTTAGTCGATCTGCGGTCGACAAGCCGCTCACCATGAGCAAGCCATTAGCCTTCGGGCTGAACCTCAAAAAGCCAGGCGCTTCCAAACCCGCTGCGCCGCGTCGCAAGCCCATGTTTGGCGGTGAAGAATCCGACTCCGACAGAGAAGATGCAAGTTCCAGCACAAAAATCCAGGCAATTGGCGGCGACCTCGACGACGATTTCGGCGCCTCGCTATCACAACCAGACTCCGGACCGCGCAAGCCCAAATTGAAATCCGGACTGGCTGCGAATGGGCCACCGCCTAAGCTCAACGCAAAATCACAACACAATACAATGTTTGGCGATCTGTCCAGCTTGCTCGCATCGCGCAAGAATGCCGCGGCCGCGGCCGAGGTCGACGCTAGCGTTTACGAGTACGACAACGTCTACGATTCGTTCAAGCCTAAAAAGCAAGCGACGAAAGAAGACATAGAGAAGAAGCCCAAATACATGAAGAGCCTGATACAAGCCGCCGATGTACGCAAGCGTGACTTGCTCATCGCCGAGGAGAAGAAGGTTGCGCGCGAGCGCGAGGCGGAAGGCGACGAGTTTGCGGACAAGGAGAAATTTGTGACGGCGGCGTACAAGAAGCAGCAGGAGGAAAATAGACGGATAGAAGAGGAGGAAAAGAAGCGGGAGGAGGACGAGGCCAAGAAAAACAAGGCCGGTGGCATGTCGGCATTCTATCGCCAAATGCTGGACAAAGATGAGCAGCGCCACGCCCAGTCCGTCAAGGCAGCCGAAGAAATGGCCAAGAGTTCTAGCATTAAAAACGATGATGCCAATACAGGCGCCGAAGAAGATGAAGACGACGATGAGAAGGCACAAGTAGCGCGCGCCAGAGCCATGAACGAGAAAGGCGCGTCCGTCGACGTCAACGAGGACGGCCAAGTGGTGGACAAGCGCCAGTTATTGCGCGGCGGCCTCAACCTGGACAAGAGGAAGGCGGCTGCCGCGCAGCAGCAACAGCAGCAGGGCAAACCAGCCGACCGCGAGCGCAAGGACGCCCACGCGCAGGGGCAGGCTGGCCGGCGACAGGCCATGCGGGAGCGCCAGTCGCGGATGATGGAGGAGCAGCTGGAGCAGTCGATGAAGCGCGCCTTTGACGAGGAAGAGGCGAAGAAGGAGGAGCTGGAGAGGGCGTCCAAGAGCCGCAAGACGGAGGGCGAGATTTCGAGCGCCAAGGAGCGATACTTGGCCAGAAAGCGGGCGGCGGAAGAGGCCAAAAAGAACGGCAGCGCCGCACCGTGAAGATCTGATCACAGTTCATAGACAGAAAATGCATTTACAAAATAGATACCCTCGAAAACGACCCAATTATTCGTAATTTTGAAACCTCTTGTCTTTAAAAAGTCAGGTTCATATTGTATCTGAGCTTAACAGGGCAGCTCGAATCTATAGATATAATTATCCCGGACATAGAGCCCAAAAAAGACATTGCATATTGTACAGGCAGCTTCTCTCAATAGCGGCTGCGATCTCGACAATCCTGGCCATCATTGTCTCCAATTGTCAAGTTCCCATTAAATGCCTGGCAGAGGAAGCCATGCCTCAGACTCCTCTTTCATTTTTCGTAATGCTCGTCCGGCCCGACTAGCGGTATCAAAGGCGTTCAATCGGAGAGCCGTTCCCCTTATAGGGTGCCCTGCTCGCGGCGGAGGCGGGAGATGAACGCCGCGTTGACGTGGTTCCACGCAGCCATGTACTTTTCCATGCACGACGTGACGCAGGTCTCGTCGCTCTTGGAAAGGGATCCGCCGGGTTTCATGATGCACTTGTCGAAGCAGTTTATTTGGACGTTCTGCGGTGGCTTGTCAGCTTTTTGTCGTTGGGCGGGCACCAAGGGTCCGGGGAAAAGATGAGACGAACCTCCATCAGAGTGCGGGCATTGGTAAGGTCGGACTCTTCAAGGACCTGCCTCATAACAGCCCTTTTGACGGATTCGGAGTCGGACATTGTGGCGGTGCTGAGGATGTGACGGATTCGAATTGAAGTTCGAACAAGTTCGTGGTTCGTGGTGTAACTGTTGCGCTCTCGGTTTTCAGGAAGCAGTGGAAAAAAAGAAATGTGGCGCATTGGGTGGCTAGTGGAATGTGGCGTTGCAACACCTAGCATGGTGCTGGAAAGGCTCTATCGGTACAGCAAGCGGGCACCACAAGGCTGGCTCCAAAGAGGACAGCTGTAGCTAGGGGGGGAGGATCCATGACCGCACTCCAACTTCCACTCTTTTCCCATCCAACGCCAGCGAAGGTTTTCCCGGACCTGAAGACGATCGGTTGCGGACGAACGAATTCCAACAGAACAGTCCTTACTTTGGTTTCGGATTGGAAATCACAGTTGAGACAGCTGTGCAAGGCGGTTGGGACATCTCGCTCCGGCACCTTATAGCAAGCATGTGGTACTCTTCCGTCGCCGCCGTGCTCGTCGGAGCTCTGGCCTGGGGCGTTCATGCGCAGGATGACATGCGACGCATATCGGTTCGTGATGCGAGAAGAACACGACGCGTGCAATTGGCGGGATGTACTAACATGCTACTGATCTACAGCTACGAACACATACACTAGAGCAGGTCGGTCACCGGTCGTGAACACCCAAGCACGTGAGGATATAACAGGGCGAGATGCTAACAGGGTATAACGTGCAGCCTTATCTTGACTCGGATATGCAGAGTCGATGGTTTGACTTTGGTGGCGACACGATTGTGCGCACCGACTCGTACGTTTTTGCAGCCGACTTTGCATACCAGGCCCAAGTGTGCCATCTGCTAACACGAACCGCCCAGCTACATCCGCCTGACGTCGGACCGCCCCTCGCAGAGCGGATGGATCTTCTCGCGCGTGCCGCTGACGGCCACGAACTGGGAGGTCGAGGTCGAGTTCAAGATCTCGGGCAAGAACCAGCTGTTTGGCGACGGCTTTGCGATGTGGATCACGCGCCAGCGCGGCGAGGCGGGCCCGGTCTTTGGCAGCAGCGACAAGTTTGACGGGCTGGGCGTCTTTGTCGACACGTACAAGAACAACCGGCCGGGCGTCGTGTTCCCGTACGTCATGGCGATGCACAGCGACGGCACCAAGTCCTACGACAAGAACAACGACGGCAAGGACGCCGAGCTGGCGGGCTGCTCGGCGCGCGGCATCCGCCACGCGTCGGTGCCGACCAAGCTCCGGCTCACGTACTTCCAGGACCGCTACCTGCGCCTCGAGCTGCAGTACAAGAGCGAGGACGAGTGGCAGACGTGCTTCAACGTCGACCGCCCGCCCCAGCTGCCCAACATTGCGTACCTCGGCTTCAGCGCCGAGACGGGCGAGCTCAGCGACAACCACGACATTGTCTCGGTCAAGACGTACAACCTCTACGCCAACCCGGGCTCGCCGCCGTCGTCGCAGCAGCCGAGCAAGGGCGGCCGTGGCGGCAGCTCCTTCGTCTCGTCGCAAGACGGCGGCTCGTGGACGTGGTTCTTCACAAAGGTCATTTTGTTTTTCATCGCCGTCGGCGGTGCGTACGTTGGGTTCACCGCCTACCGCGCCAAGTATCGCAGCCACCGCTTCTAAGACATGGCAGAGCATTCTCTTTGGTGTTGGTGGGTGGAGGAACGGTGGATCGAAGAGACCTACATCATTCCTTTGTTTTTATATCTTTTATGTCAGCCTGCGAAAGAAGGAAGGGGAGGGGGGGGGGGGGCGAAAGCGGATACTTTTGCCCAGCAATCGTGACACTTTGCATTTTTTTTTTGTAAGATGGGAAACTGCTTCATGTTGTATTAGGCGATTTGAACGTTGAAGGTGCGTGCCCTGGTAGGGTAATAGAATGGAAAAAATATGAATGACTCACCTCAATGTCTACCAATTTTCCTATAAGCACATCAATACCTACATACGTATTTTGATAATAATTGCAGCAGTATGGCCTACCAAGCATGCCCACCGACTAACTCAGCTTATTGTTGACGCTGGCTGGTGAGACAGATTGGTTCTGGCTTGACGCCACCGATTGATCGTAGAATCTCCATTAAATGACTGGCGCAATACAAATCCAATTATTCTCTCCTCTCTTTATTTTCAGTTGAGCCAAGAGGCAGGCGCACCGTTTTCTCTTTGCTCAAGCTGATCCTCTCTTCACGCTTGTTTCCTTAGTCAGCCGCCAAAAACCCCAAACCTTTATTAGCCGACCCCCCCAGCGACATTTCTTTCCCTTTTTCTCTTTTTTTTTTTCTTCTCAACTTACATTTACCCTTCGCCATTCACACTAAGGAACGAGCCAATTCCATCCCCGTGGCTTGTTCACAATCTCGCGCGAAGTAGATCAGTCCTGCCTTTCATAATCCCGCTGCTTGCTCCTTGTGCGGCTCCTTTCGGGGGGACGCCATCATGAGTGCTGCGGGTTCGCTTATGTGCGTACATGCATGCATGCATGCAGGGAGTTGGCCTGTACCTATGTATACACTCTCCACGTTGCATCGACGAACGATGATACGGTGTTACGAGATTTAGGTGACGGAAAACTCGTATTCAACATGTATATGCCCCATGGTACCTTAAACCAACCCAAAAATACATTTGCGCCAGAACTCGCCATATTTTGAAACAGACATGAAAAGTAAACCTTGGATGCATCAGACGCTTAGGCTTTGGCCTTCTTGGCCTTGCCGCCCTTGGCCTTTGTCGCCTTGGTAGGCTTGACCTTGGGCTCTTCCACCTCGGGCTCCTCCACTTTGGGCTCTTCCACCTTGGATTCCTCTACCTTGGGCTCCTCGGTCGGGGACGCCTCAATAGCCTCCTTGGTTTCGACGGCATCGCCATTCTCCGCAACACCATTCTCCTCTTCCGCGGGGGCGCCTGGCGCTGGGACGGCCTTGATCTCGGGCCCCTCGAACTCGTAACCCAAGGCCTTGAGCTTCGCCGACGCGTCGGCGCGCTTCTTGGTCTCGCGCTCGACCTTGAGCCCCCACGCGGACTCGGAGCGGGGCTTCTCGAGCTTGCGGCCTGCCATGGCCGTCCACGGCACCTTCTTGAAGCGGCGGTTGGCGCCCTTGAAGAGCGCCTCGTGGACGCGCGCGGGCGGCACCACCTGGCACTTGAGGATGTGCCCGAAGAGCAGGTAGTTGTCCATGGTCTTGGCGACGACCTCGGCGGTGCTGCGCTCGGTGAACTCGACAAAGGCAAAGTGCTTGCTGGCGCCCGTCTTCTTGTTGCGCGAGAGTCGCAGGCGAGAGATGGGGCCAAACTGCGAAAAGTACTGGCGCATCTCGTGCTCGTAGAAGCCGTGCGGGATGCGGCCGACGTAGACGACGCCGAGCTCGCCGCTTGTGGCCTCGCTTGTTGCCGCATCGCGGACAGCCTTGGAGACGCTGGGGATTGTGCCGACGTCCTGGCCTTCCTCGAAAAGCGTCACGCCGTCAGCCTCGTCGTCGCCCGAGTCGAGCTCGGTGGCGAGGACTAGAGCGTCGTTGTTCTCCTCTTCCTCCTCCCCTTCACCATCAGCAGGCTCCTCGACCGGCGCTGCGACCTTCTTCTTGCTCTTTGTCTTCGGGGTCTCTTCCTTGGCTTTCGTGGTCTTCTTCAGAGCAGACTTTGGCGCCGGGGCTTCCTTGGCGGCCTTGGACTTTTTTGCGGAGGCGGGAGAAGCTTGTTCAGCAGCTGTTGACGTGCATAGTCAGAAACCTGACCACGGATTCTTTTTACAAAGAAATAAAGAAAGAGCGATAGTTACCCTTGCGCTTGCCCTTGCCAGCAGGCTTCTCAACCTTGGGACTGGGCTTAGCAGGCTCAGCAGCCTCTGTAGTCAATTAGTAAAGATACCACTGAGAATGCAAATATTCGCGACATACGCTTTCTTTTCCTGAGTTCGGGAGCCATTTTCTGTGTTGCCGAGGGGTATGGGTATCTCGATGCAGGAATTGGCATCCAGAGCAGGCGGGACATGCGATCGTAGAAAAAAAAGTTTCTGCCAGTCAAATTCCAAGGCGGTGAAACAGCTACCAGTGCTGAATCGCGAGGCTGGGTACGGGGGTGGTCCCCGTTAGAGCGACACTTTTAGCGGCAAAGCTTCCACCACTTGCACCCTCCGAATATTACAAACGACAATAACGACAAAGAACCCGCAGTGATCTTTGCGCAGCTATCGGCTTCTGGAAGCCGTTCAATTTGCGCAAAAAGGTTCTTTCCAACAGGGGTATAATGGCTAACCACAATATAAACCTCAATGATGATGAAATGTGGGATGACTCAGTGCTTGTCACCTCCTGGAACGAGGCGCTCGATGAGTACAAGGTATGCCTCCGCCATCACTAAAAGAAAATCTCATATTGACAATTAAAGAAATATCACAGCATACACGCCAGGGGTGGCACTCTACGAGAACTGAAAGCTTTATCGTCGTCAAAGTAAGTGTTCGGCCCTTCATGCACTGGTTCTGCAGCAGCTAACACGCAGCAGCATGGCAAACAAGGCCGACTCGGCCCCAGACTCTGTCTCTGAAGTCAGGATAGAAGCAGACCAAGAATCATTACCGGATAGGATGCAAGAACAGAAGATGAAAGATGTCGCTCCTGAGGCCGCTGGCGTCGCTCCCGCCCTTCCATCTCCACAAACGGTGTTGGGAACCGGTAAGTCTTGTTTCCGTGGTGTGCTGCCCACAATTGCACATTGATTCCACGTGCTGACGTATATCTTTGCAGTTCGGGACGAAAATCTGAAGAAGCTATTAATGTCCTGGTATTATGCAGGATACTACACTGGACTCTACGAGGGGCAGCAGCAACACGCGGCACAGCAGCAACAGCATCAATGATATGATCGTTGTGGGGTAATAAGCCACCCATGCACCTGTCTAATATAAAACTTATATGGATTAGTATGGCCACGGCTGCTAGGCGCCTTGGTGGCGCAGGACTCTGTCGCATGCTCTGTCGCAGGTGAGAGCACACCACTTTACGCTGCCCATAAATCTGCAACTATGATGGAGTGAACACTCCAAGGAGATGCCGGTACCCGGGCTGGAGCCAAGAAAGAAGGCGCAGTACACCATTGTGTGCGCTCGGCACCGCGCCTCCCTGTCCATGCGCCTGTTCCCGAGGTGGGATTGGCAACGCTCCATGGCGATGACTTCTTGATTGGGACGCGGCGGTTGGGTTGTGCGTTTCTCAATAACTTGCGCCGGCGAATTTGTAAAGCGGGTGATGAGCCTGTGACGTGCTTGCGTCCTAACCAAACATTTGCGAAACAAACCACGAAGATCAATTTTGCAGATTACGGCTTCGACGGCACGCTACGGGACATATTCGCAACATCTAAATTATAAACGAAAATTAGACAACTAGGCAACTGGCCTGGGTGTTACAAGCAAATGGCCCAGTAGCAGCTTTTGTGTTTCCTGGTCATCGATACGACGAGCTTGTCAAAGAGATTTTCAAGTACCAATACCGCCGCAACCAGAAAGAGGCAGCACCAGACCAACCACAGCCCCGATACTTGTTATTTCAATTTTGAAAAAAAAAAAGGAACCTATACAGCCAAGCTTGTACCTGTTTGATGCGTCCATGCCCATAGTGATGGAAATCCGCCACGGCCACAACGGCGGATTTGACTTAAGCGATGCTCGACACGGAGGACAAGACTCCGCGCCAATGGCGTTTCAGACGTCACTGGCGGTTTGAGGACGGCGGTCTACCAGTAGCTTCGCCATGCAGGGAGATGCTTGGCCAGGGCGAGTGAGTCCTGCCGTCGGCCTGCCGTTGTCCTGCCGGAAATTTACAGTCTGATCTGGACGAAAAGAGAAAGAAAGAAGGTGGTATGTGCGCCGGCCTTGTGATAATTCAGACCAAGACCGGGCGGGATCAAGCTTATTGTGTGGGTGATGGTGGAGATGCTCAACTTGAGCAAGTTGATTAGACAAGAAGCCGTCGAATTCTTGCCACCATTAGCGAAGGTCAATATTGGCAGTCTGGGCGAAGGAATATTACGAGATATCGGAATACGACAATCTTCTCCAGTGGTCTTCTGTCATTTGGCCACTTATCCGGGATCCTGAGGCTAAGGTTTGACGCATTGCCCGAATAGGCAAATCCCAGGACCCCTGGAGACAACTGCCAGACGCGACCCGAGACGACTCCTGGTTACAACCAGTCATCCCCAGCCGCCACCTACGAGTTTTAGGCAGGCTATAGAGATGCCGGCCCCCGGAAAATTGATAGGAGTTTGCCGCAAGGCATCGGCTGCCCCATCTTTCCCACCACTCCCACCAATACGACCACCAATAGTGGTGCTGCATTGAAGGAAATGGGATCGGATCGGAGGCAGGCCGACCTCGTCTGTGAGGGCACCCGGTTGTCCGTCGGTCCGCAAACTAACTAACGCGGGTGCCTGCCTCACATTGTGTCTTGGAGAATCAGACCAATGTGGACACGGGGTTGAAGCTCCATCCCACACCATTGCAGCCTCTTGTCTTTCGTTTTTTCTGTCCCTTTAATTTAAATCTATTTTCAATGTCACTATTTCCCGGATATGGGATGACCGTGGAAGGCGAAAGGGGTGGCGAGCGGGAACCCGTCGTTTGGGCTCTGCATCAGTGTTTGTCATGTTGTTATAATGCATCCCACTGCCCATCCCCGTCCTGCCATCCTTCCCTCTTTCTCTTTTATTTCCCCTTTTCTCTGACAATTTCTCCATTCTCTTTTCGTCGGCAGTTTCCTAACCCTCTTCTCTTTTCCCTTTTGTCCTATTTTCTTTTAAGGGTTGCACTCCTTTCGTTCCTTCAACTTACACGAGCAGGTACTCAAACCAACAACTAATCAACAAACTATTTTCTTCTTGTTCTCCCTTAATTTCTCGGCGAGGAATAATAATTACCGAAGAGCCACAGAGCTATAGAAAGAAAGGAATAGAGATTGATCATGAAGTGGTCGACAACCGTCGCGCTGGCCGTCGCGCCTATCGCTGCCATGGCCGCCAACAACAGACAGCGCCACACCTACCCTGTCAGCCCAAAGCCACGGGGTGAAGATAAAGACGAGCTCGACAAGCGTGCCATCACTCTCATCAGCAGTGGTAATCTTGCAAACAGCGTTGGTGGTGTCAACCCGCTGGGAGCGGGCATCACCGTCATCTGGATCAACCGGGGCAACGGCGCGGCGAACGAGAACATGTCCCCGGTTGTCAATGCCGGGGCCGGCAACGAGGTCGGCAACGAGGTCGGCAACGAGGTCGGAAACGGGGCCGGCAACGAGGCCGGCAACGAGGTCACGCCACCCCCCAACGTCGCACCCAACGTCGAAGGTAGTAGGGTTACGGAAGCCCCGGCTGGCCAGACCAATCTTGCGCCCCCCGCCGCCCAAGCCACCCACACTGTCAAGGTTGGCGGCCCCGGAGGACTCACCTTCCAGCCCGACCAGCTTAACAACGTTCCAAAAGGCGACATGGTCGTCTTCGAGTTCCTCTCCCAGAACCACACTGTCACCCAGTCGCCTTTCAACACACCCTGCAAGAAAATGGACCAGGGCATGGACTCTGGTTTCCTGGCCAACCCCAACAACACCGTCTCACCGCCTCCCCAGGTCGCCATGCAGGTGACGGTTGACACTCCCCTGTGTAAGTTGAACATCCATGGAGGGAGCAATGAAGTGTGCTAACAACAGTGTAGGGTTCTACTGCAGGCAAAAGGACCACTGTGGCAAGGGTATGGTATTCTCCATCAACCCCACTGCCGAAAAGACACAGGCCATGTTCCAGCAGCTGGCCATTTCGCAGAACGGCACTGGTGAAGCCACGCCGATCACGGGCGGTACTGGAAACCCTGGCGCCGAGCCCCCCGCGGCTCCCAATGAGAGCACAACGTCCAGGGAGGGTGAGCGTGAGACGGCCACCTCGTCCAGCGCCCGTGAGACGTCTACGGGCGGGGCCGGGACACCGGCGGAGCAACCGGCTAATGCTGAGCAGCCCAAGTCGCCGCTTACGGGTGGCGAGGGCAGCACAGCCGGCCAGGGTACCGTCGGCGCTGATGGCAGCTGCACATGTTTCGTGGCCTGCAATGGCTTAGCCATGGGCCAAGGCACCCTTGCCTTGTCGAACATGGCTGGCCTGCGCTGAGGATCGTCGTACCGAGTGCCGGGATTCATTGATGTGGAATTGAATGATAGATGGGCGCCAGGTATCGATCGATCGATTGTGTTTTCCCTTTCTCTTTGCGTCATGTACTAGCCTTGTTCAGAGAGGCCACGATTTGATATTTTTTGTTTCTTGTTCTGTTTGTTTGATGTCAGTATATACATGGCTGGTAAGTATCCTTTGCTGGGAAAAAAAATAATGAAGCAACTTTCATATGCAGTTTCCTCATCATGCGACATGTGTCTTGGTCACTGATCTCGTATTCGTATTGAAGTTGATTGACGAAGCTGGAGTGAAGTTATCAATCTAATAAAACAGGTCAAAGGAAGCGCATGTACGGGGATGGAGGAACGTGTTTGGCTTGGAGCCCGGAAAAGAAACGTAAAATAAATTCAGATATATGCAACCGTGCCGCCAGGCTATTTTTAACCACACAGGCGCCGAAAACACCGCACCTCAGTTTTGTATACGCCGGGAGACGGAACGTTCCAGTCATCGGGAAGAAAAGAGGTCGCTCGCTGGAATGATGTCGATGGCGAGATTCAGTCCGTCTCGTCCTCTAGGATACAACCACGATTACTTCTTGGCCGCGTCTGCCTTCTTGGCCTCGGCTAGTACGGGGCAAAGACATGTTAGCGAAAGAGGACAAGTTGTAGCGTTTTTCGAGGGTTTGGTCCGGAAGGGGGGGGGGGGGGGGTTGGCAATCGTACCGGCAGCCTGCTTCGCGCGCATGATTTCGGCCGCGCTCTCCTTGGCGCGCTGCATCTCGGTGCCGCTCATGGCGTTGCCCTTTTTCTGCGACGCGGGGAAAAGGAGGGGAGACCAGGTTAGCATGGCCGTGCTTGGGGGAGGGGGGGGTCACGGTGGGAGGAAACGTACCTGGGCGGCCTGCTTCTTGAGGTTGGCCTCGCGAGCCTTGTCTCTCTGGTTTCCGCGAGCCATGGTATCAGATGCGATGGGAGCGGTCGGTCGGTCGGTTGGGGGGGGGGGGAGGAGAGGGGTGCGGGGTATTGAGAAAGGGGGCGAGTTTGGTAGGCGATGGGATGGATGGAGGAAGAGGGAGGGACAAGGGAAAAAAAAAAGGACAGAGAGAGAGAGGCTTTGCGTGGTGGCCACCACGAACGGGCGGGCGGGTGCTGAGGGCATTTTTGGGTTCGGCGGTGGGACGACTGGGCGCCTACCGACTGGCTGGCTGGCTGGCTTGGAAGCAACACCAGCTTCGAAACAAGGTATGTGACATGGCGGTCGGGCCACTCTGCTTGCTTTGCTTGGTGATGACTGACTAGAATTTTTCGTGGGATTACAATGAACTTTTACTGCTGTTGGGATCTTTTTTTGTTCAAGAAGCGTGGCTGATACGGCTTGCTGTCTGTTGTTCTTTAGACAGTTGCGTATTAGATGCCTTGCATACACGCCTACCTATGTACGTGCCTGTGTTACGATGCTAAGCAGGGTGCTTGTAAAGAGATCCCAGTAAGGGGTACCTAGTCGCGATGCTTGCTTTGTTGAAGATTCAGAGTCCCAAGGCGGCATTGCTAAAAATAGGAGCATTTGCACGACGGAAATCTGAATCCTTTTTTTTTTTTTCATTATCTTTATTTTCACTTTTTATAAAGCTAATATTCCATGCAGATACGCGGATACACAGATACCTACTAGTTTACAGGTAATAATTATAGTACATGCCTGGTGGACCGCCTCAGCGTTTTAGTTGCCGCCCAGTCCCTGAAACAGACCATCTTTGACCAACATCCAATCATTCACTTTAAGCGCTTCCATCTCGGGATACCTTCACCCCATTCCCCCGCGCATTTGCTCTGTATTTCTTTTCCTTTTCTTTTCCTTGCTTTCCTTCCTTTCTTTCTTTTCGATGCACACACCCACAAGACCCCTGGCGCCAGGCCTACCCCCCTCCACCATGAACCGCACATCCCACAAACCCACACCACCTGACCCAAGGCGCTGGCGATGAAACAAACGTCGTCCATCAACTCTTCACCAGTGCTTCTTGTCCGATGCCTCTATCCACCCTCGTCCCCCGTCTGGTCGATTGGATATCCGACATCCGACTCTCGACTCTTCAATGGGTGGTGGAGTCCGTCTCCTTCCCACAGCAGACCACCAGGCCATTCCATCCACCACAGAGGCCGTCCCAGCCGCTGAAAATAGAGTCTTGAGCGACCATGATGCGACCGACGATTGATTGATTGAATGATTCCCTTTCTTTATCGCTCCGATTCACTGCCAGCTCCCCCGTCTCGGGTGCGTGTAACGCGTCGAGCACGCGGCGGTGCGACGCACCCCCAGGCGCCAGCGCTCTTCTATTCACCATCAGTCGGTATTCAGCTTTATTAAAGCTTGCCTCGTCTTCCCCCCCATTGTCCCTGTCCTCCCCTCGCTCACTTGCTCCCCAGTTTCTTTTTTCCCCCTATTGTTACCCAAAGCACAATGCTATTTACTCGCTTTCTCTCATCATAGATTTCACATTCCTTTGTTTCTCATCCATCCCAAACTACTACTTCTTCCTCTTCTCTCGCTCAAAACCCATCCCCTCTGGACTGGCTCCTCCATCCTCTCCTTCCTCACTTACAACAACTCGACCCTAAACACGCTTCTAGAGGCCCTCATTCTCTGCCGGTCAGATATCTCATATACGCCTCGGCCATATCTTTACATAATGTACGCAGCCTCAGCTCAGTGCCGTCAGCCACACACTCTACAAACCGTTCCGTTTGCTTACAAGTCTGCAGAATCCAGTCCCCCAACTACGCCTCCAACCACAGTCCTTTCCATAGCCTGTACAAGATCTACAGCGGAAATACATACGTACAGTCATTCATTCATCCTCACCCACCAGCATCAGGTCTATCGAAAATGCCGTTTTCCCACGAGCGCGCCCTCAAGCTTGATGCGGCTGGCTTCTGGGTGCTCCAGAGCCTTCGCGTCTGCACTGTCATCACCCTCATTGCCACCACCGCCAGCTGCTGGGCCCTCATCATCTATGTCGACATGTACAAGACATTCTTCGTCTTCCAGTGCCTCTCCTTCGTCTTCACCTCCATGGGCTGCCTGTTTCTCATCATGGCCGAGTTTCCTTTCTGGCGCTTCCGCAACTTCTACAAGCAGTTCTGGCCGGTGCTGTCGGACGCGCATGGCGTTGGCTGGATGGGTGCCGCCATCGTCATTATCGGATTCCATGTTCTCGGCGCGCTCAACCAGCAGGGCTACGACACCGACCGCTTCCTCAGACCCTTTTACCAGCTAGTCCTCGGCTCGGGCATTCTCTGTGTCCTCTTCGGCTGCCTCAACATCATCGCCGCTCTCATCTGGAGGGATGCCAAGCACGACATCACCTCCCGCAACATTCGCGCCGACGGTTCTCTTCCCAGGCAAAAGACCCAGCTCGGCGGCTACAATGCCGCATTCGCATCGTCGGGTTCCGAGGAAAAGCCCAAGAAGAGCCGCCTCAGCATGCCTTGGGCGGGCCGCGGTGACAAAAAGCGACCCAACATCAGCGCTCCGCTCTCAAATGAGCAACAGCGTGGCCAGCCGGGAGCCACCAGCCGCGTGGTTCCGGGGATCCAGCGACCTGATTCGGCAATGCACCCGGTGCACGGTCTCTCGGAGCGAACCAGCAGCGAGTACTCGGGGGATTTCAAAGACCCGCGAATTTAAGCGCGGCGTTTCCGAGTCGGCCAGGCTCTCTGTAATATCATAGTACCAGTATAGCACGCACGGCGAGGTCAGGTTCGGGGTATTGGGCACGTCTAGTCTGTTAGCTATGCAAGGAAGAGATTGTAATTTTTGTGCTTTTCTCGATGACTCATTAAATTGCAGCCAGGAAAAATATATAAAATGGTTTGTTTACCCGATTTCTGGGGAGATGTTTGCTTCACTGTGTCCAGGTGATTTTTGCCGTGACGTGTAGTTACCTCCATGTCCCAGGTATTTCTGCCAAGTGGAGAAGCAGCAGTGACAAAGGTGCACGTGATCCATTGCCTAGCTGAATCCATCCCAACTGCGACGGCGACCAGCCAGCGCCTTCTCTTCCTTCTCTTCCTCCTCTTCATCATTTTTTTTAACGACTCAACTTCTGCCCAACAATCGAAGCAAATTCCACCGACCCGGCTTAAGAATCATTCTTTTCGCCGTTGTACCGCGATCGGACGCCCCTGCTGTTAGCCTGCCTTCTCTGTTGATGTCTGCGCGAGCCCATCTCTTGAGCAAAGCAGCGCCTCGGCAAACTCGTGCAAACATCGCGTCGGGCATCTCTAAAGTCTGCATACCATAGAATACTAGGCCCATTGAACTGTTCTTCTCTTGTCGTGCCAGCCAAGGGCAATGCTGACATTGCCGTGATTTTGGTGCTGGAACGCAGTGATTGACTTGGCGAGCTTGGGTTCCCTTTTATTCTCCTCTCCTTTTCTTTCCTTTCCTTTCTTTCCAGTTTCTTCTTCTGCCTCAGAAAGCGTCACTTGTTGCCAGGATTAAATTTCCCCGGAACAAGATAACTCCTCCAAGCCCTGGAATAACTTGATTCTCCATACCTGCGCCACTCCATAAAACTTTTTACACTCTACAATACACTCTTGGCCATCTAGGCTTGCTTGGGCAACGCCTGCCTCTACAAAAATCCGCAAATCCAGCAAATAATCCAGTCAGTATGTCTTCAGAATCGGATGAGGTGGCGGAAGACTACCGTCTCGCTTTGGAGGACCTCACCTCCAACATGCGATTCGAAATTAGCAATTTGACCGTGATTGCAAGAGAGAACACGGAACATGCATTAGCCATCGCCGAGGTTCTGCAACAACACATTCTGAAGGTAGGTAGAGAGCCCAGAAGTCCCCCAGTCTGATGAAGAGTTGCTCTCTGCGTCTTGCAACTGCAAGCTGGCAATATGTACTGATCAATTCTCAGGCACCTCCTCCGAAGAAACTGCCCGCTCTTTATGTCCTCGACTCCATCGTAAAGAATGTCGGCACTCCCTACACGCTCTACCTGGGCCGGAATCTGTTCAAGATCTTCATGGAATCATACGCGATGGTGGACGATGCTGTGCGCAAGAGAATGGAGGACATGCTCAGGACGTGGAAGGACCCCGTTCCCGGGTCTATGGATACCAGACCGGTCTTTTCGCACGAGTTGGTTCGGCCGATAGAGAATGCTCTCATGAGGGCACATGCGGCTTCCATGCCACAAAAGTCAATGGCTGGGCGAGGGCGAGGGGTCTTGATGCCTCACCGCAACACCCCTACACCACCGAATATGCGCGGCTATCCGACGCATGGTGGTCAAGGCCAGATACCGAATGGGGGGCCGGTACCAGTATCAGATCAGTACCAGGCCCAAATTGCACCAGTAAGTCGAGATGGATTCCAAAGTTCTCTTCAGCTTCCTAACGGCTGGCAGAACAACCGCTATCGTCAAGTCACACCACAAGCTGGCCAATCTCAAGGACCATACCCCCCTCCCGGACAGTATGGCGTTGGAGCGCCCAGCACAAACGTAGACAAATTGAATCAGGATATCCAGAATCTGATTGTAGCGACACAAGCCGAGTTCTCGCAGAATCCCCATGATGCGGGTATACAGATCAGACTTAAAGCATTGATGGATCTTCAAAGTGTGGTTCAAAAGTCGACCTTGCCTCCAGACCAGCTCGAGCTCATTAAAAACAAAGTAACTGAACTTGCTGCTGTAACACGGCCCAGTATGGCCCCTTCATATGGTGGGCAAAATCTGCTGCCTGCTCAACCATCCTCAGGGCAGTTTCAACCAGTAGCCCGGCCTTTGGCACCGCCAGCCAACCAGGTTCCGCAAGGACCGGTGTCTCTGGACGCCTTGCTGGGCCAAGGAGCTCTTGCTGCTCTCATGGCGAGAACTGGGTCCAACTCCAACAACACGACACCCAATCCTCCTGCCCCGGCGGCTTTTCGATCTCCGCCGCCTGCGCCAGCCCAACCTCCAAAGCCTGCAGCGGCGGCCCCAACGGATGCGTTGTCGGTGCTGGATAGGCTTCGGCAAGCCGGTCTACTGCTGCCGGTCGCTACTCCAACACCGCCAGTCGTCCCTGTTGCCGCCGCGGCTCCGCCTCCTGTCATCCCGGCCAACATTGCCAGCATCCTGTCTGCCGCAAAGGCCGGCGCTTTCAACATGCCCAATTTGGGAGCCTCGGGCCTCAACGAGGCCGCGTTGAAACAGCAGTGAGTAGTCTAGATGATGGAACAGCCTGGCGGGGCAGTGTACTAATTCGTTGACAGATCGCCGGATGAAATTATCAATGCGTTGTATGATGACCTCGGGCCACCGTGTGCTGAGTGTGGTAGACGATTCAAGCGCAACACAGAAGGGAATGAGAAACGGCGAGCTCACATGGACTGGCACTTCAAGGTCAAACAGCGCAGCGCCGAGGCGGAGAAGAGGGGAACGCATCGCAGTTGGTATGTTGATCAACAGGTAAGTCGAGCATTTTTTTCTAAGCTACGCTGGATGTTAGATGCTAACATGGTAGCTAGGACTGGCTTCGATCTCGCGAGGTGGTCGACGCAGATCACATTGCGCAACCGGAACCGGGGGCAGAGGAGCGGTCCAAGGCCGCGTCGGGCCCCAAGTACATGGCGGTGCCGGAGCCGAGCAGCGGCATCAACAACGTGTGCCCAATCTGCCAGGAAAAGTTTGAGAACAAGTGGCTGGACACGGCGCAGGAATGGGTGTGGCTGGATGCGGTGCTGGTGCGGAACCGGGCGTACCATGGCTCGTGCCATGACGAGGCGACTCGGGACCGGGAGGGCACGCCGGGCGGTGTGTCGTCAAGACGGACGCCGGAGCCGGTGCTGGGGAAGCGCAAGGCCGAATCGGGCCTGCTGTCTCCGAAGCTCCGGGCGCTTAAAACGGCGTACTAGAAGGGTTGGTCGTGGTGATGGGGACTGCCGGCCGGCGTTGTTTCCTGTGTTTCTTTCTTTTTAGGAGCCACGTTGACTGCTGGGACTGGACTGGCGGGACAAGACGGCACGGACTGAGCATATGTAGCATGGAAGAGGCGTTTGAGTCGTTTTCTTTTTTGGGGAGTGGCCCATCTCTGGTCTATTTAGAAGACTTCAAAATACTTATTGTTTACTGTTTACTATATCTTGTGCCTTTCGATAAGAAGATGGGACTTTTTCAAGTATTTTTTTTTTTTGGTATGAGGGGTTGATGTTGATTGAGCCGGGCCGGGAAGGGGGAGGGCGGGGGGGCTACAGCCGAGGCAACCCGGTGATGGATTTGCCGGATCTTGCACTACAAACATGGAGGCTCGCCGCCGCCAGACTAGATCCTGCATCTACAACAACTGCAGCATCATTACTTCTTGACACTCTACTGATACCATACTCACACCAACCCTGAACCACCAACCCTCACAATGGCCTCCACCGCCATCGAGGTCGACTTGTCCCCCGCACGACTGTCCTTCTTCCTCGCCGTGCTCGTCTGCGGCTACCTGACGGTGCGCGTCATCATCCCGCCCAACCAGACGCCTTCCTCGCGCGCCTGGCGCACCGACTCGCTCTGGTTCGCCCGCAGCACCCCCTTCCTGTACCTCACCGCGACGCTCACCACGCTCCTCTTCCTCCACCACGCCGCCCTCACCCTCCTCCTGCCCGCCGCCGCGCTGCTCTGCCCAACACCCTCACACCTGTCCCCCGCGCTCTTCCGCTGGAGCCCGGTGACGGCCGCCGCGGTGGGCGCGATCCTGGTGGGCGCGCCGCTGCGGGTGGGCGCGTTTGCGGGGCTGGGGCGGAGCTTCACGTTTGGGCTGGCGCGGCCGCGGGACGGGCTGGTGACGACGGGGGTTTATGCGTGGGTGCAGCACCCGAGCTACACGGGGATGGCGCTGGTGGCGGCGGGCGGGATGGCGGCGTTTGGGAGGGTGGATGGCGGGGCGCCGGCGTGCTGGGTGCCGGAGGGGGGGAGGGCGGCGTGGGAGGGAGAGGGCGGGGGGCGAGCGGTGATGACGGGGTATGCGGTGGTGGCGGCGGTGGTGGCGTGGCAGATTGCGACGAGGGTGCGGCAGGAGGAGGCGATGCTGAGGGAGCTGTTTGGGAAGGAGTGGGAGGAGTGGCATGCGAGGACGAGCAGGTTTGTGCCGGGGCTGTTTTGAGGGAGGGAGGGAGGGGGAGATGGGGGAGAAGATGGGGAGAAGACGGGGAGAAGACGGGGAGAAGACGGTGAGAAGACGAGGTGAATATGGGGAGAATATGGGGAGAAGATGAGGAGAAGATGAGGAGAATATGGGGGGATATGTAGGTGTACGATGGCGGCGGCTGACAATGCCTACGGATTCCTTCGGGTATATCAAAGGTAGTAGATCACATTTATGGTATATTTAGGGGTTTTTGATCAAACATATGCATGTATGGTAAAGAAAACATACACAGTACACATCAACTTTCAACCGTAAATTGTTCGAATTTCATGACAATTCTTTCCGTTGACTGCGGCCCCGCCACAGCCGCCGATTCCAGCGCAACTGACGCGCTCCTGCCACTGAATAATTAAACGTAGACGCGCCCCCCGAGTGCCCAGTTAATTTTTCATCACCACCAACTAGTTACACCACCACCTGTGCATACACCCTCCAATCTTGCCGTTATTCTTCCCCCGTCTCCAACTCAGCCGTCTCCCTACCATTCCTCCCTCCAGCCATCCCCCATCCGCACATGTCTGTCGACTGCCCAATATGCAACAAGCCCGTCAAACCCTCCGAAATCAATAACCACATCGACTCTGGCTGCGTGAGCTTCATCGTCGACAAGACGACGCCGCCCTCGACCGATGCCGCCGCGCAGCAGCCGCCACTTCCTCCGACGACAACACAAAAGCGCAGCGCCTCCAGCTTCTTCTCTACACCCGCCCCGAAACGACTCCAGCAGAATGGCACAACCACACAACCACCACCTGCGACGCCGGTGCCACTCGTTGGCAAGAAGCGCGGCTTCGACGAGGGCCCCGGCGCGAGTGATGCCAACATAAGCGCACCCCGGCCACGCTTCGGCCACGCAAATGGGACAACACAGCAGCAGCCCCCTGACGCTGAGCCTACGCCGACAACAACAGCTCCAACCGCCGCCACCGACGAGGAACACGGCAAGCTGGCAAAGCGCACCAAGCTGAACAAAGCCGCACCGCTCGCCGAGCGCATGCGCCCCGCAACGCTTGACGACGTGTGCGGGCAGGACCTCGTAGGGCCCTCTGGAGTGCTGCGTGGCCTCATCGACTCTGATCGCGTGCCGTCCATGATCCTCTGGGGCGGCGCTGGCACCGGCAAGACCACCATTGCGCGGTGCATTGCTGCTGCTACTGGTCGTCGCTTCGTCGAGATCAATGCCACAAGCTCGAGCGTCGCTGAGTGCAAGCGCCTCTTCCAAGAAGCTGCGAGTGACCTCGCACTGACCGGCCGCCGCACTGTCATCTTCTGCGACGAGATCCACCGCTTCAACAAGGCCCAGCAGGACGTCTTCCTGCGTCCCGTCGAGGCCGGCACCGTCACTCTCGTTGGCGCCACCACCGAGAACCCGAGCTTCCGCGTCGCGCATGCACTGCTCTCCCGCTGCCGCACCTTTACGCTGCAGCCGCTCGCCGCCGAGGACATTGTCGGCATCCTACGGCGCGCGCGTGACGCAGAGGTTGCTGCCGGCGCGTACCCGCCGTCGGATCTCGTCGATGATGAAATGCTGGGCTACCTCGCACGCTTCGCCGACGGCGATGCCCGCACCGCGCTCAACCTCCTTGAGCTCGCACTGTCGCTCACCGCGCGGGCCGACATGACGCGCGACACGATCCGCGCCTCCCTCACCAAGACGCTCGTCTACGACCGCGCCGGCGACCAGCACTACGACACCATCTCGGCATTCCACAAGTCCGTCCGCGGTGGCGACGCCGATGCCGCCCTCTACTACCTCGCGCGGATGCTGCAGTCAGGCGAGGACCCGCTGTTCATCGCCCGCCGCATGGTCGTTATCGCCAGCGAGGACGTGGGACTCGCCGACGGCACGCTGCTCCCGCTCGCCACCGCCGCCTACACGGCCGCTCAGCAGATCGGCATGCCCGAGGCGCGCATCCCGCTCGCCCACTGCGCCGTCGCGCTGAGCCTCGCGCCCAAGAGCACGCGCGCCTACCGCGCGCTCAACAGCGCCTACGCCGCCCTGCGCGAGCCCGGCGTCGCCGCCCTGCCCGTCCCGCTGCACCTGCGCAACGCGCCGACCCGGCTCATGCGCGACCTCGGCTACGGCGCCGCCTACAAGTACCCGCCCAACTACCGCGACGGCCGCGTCAAGCAGACCTACCTACCAGACGAGCTCGTCGGCCGGCGCTTCCTCGAGGACAGGGACTTGGGCACGGAGGTCGACCCGGACGTGGCCATGGAAGATGGGGATGGCAAGGCGTGAAGGTGTACGGAAACAAAAGGGATTACGGGAAATCGGCATTGCATTCACGGCGCTCAAGGGTTTTTTTTTGTACACACAAGATTCATCTAGGTCATGTTTCAGCATTGGTTGCGGACGGTTTGTAAAAAAGAATTGGAAATAAGATACCAATAAATATTGTATACTTGATATATGATTCCTTCCTACCCCCAAGACCGCCTTCTTTCTAATGATGCAAAAAAATTGGACCCGTGATAATCCCACGCTATAAATGTCATTATGCTCGTTGTACATGTGTAGAGTTATTCTTGCGTAAGATCGATGACGGACACGTCGCTCAGCCGAATCGCCTTGCCTTTGCTTTTGCCCCTGGCAGACTCAAACCGGGCAAGGACCTCGTCCCTGTCGTCGACGTCGACTTCGACCTCGCGCAGCGTGCCCGCGGCGCCGGGGACGAGCAGCTTCTTCCTCCGCGACGGCGTGGGGCTGCCGCTGCCGCCGCTGGCAGCAGCAGCCCGGCTCTCCCGAGACCGGCGCTTGCCGGGCGACGAGGGCTCCCCGGGCCACTCCGACATGGAAAACGGCGGAGAAGAATGGGCATCGAGCTGGCCGTCGCGAAACGGCGTCTCTGCGGGGGAAGACGACAAGGCCGACGCCTTCGCCTTGGGCTCCACGGTCTTTCGGGGGGCGAAGACGTCGATCAACGAGGTTTGCTTATACTTGGAAGCCGGCTTGGACGGTGCCGTCCTTTTCGGCCTTTCCGGTCGCCCCGGCCTAGTTTTCAGCCCCGACGACGAAGGAGCCGCGGCAGGCTGCGGAGGTACGGGGCTAGCATCCGCCGCAGGCTGTGAGGCAGGGGCCTGAGAGCGGGATGCTGCTGGAGACGAGGGTGGCGAGGCGTGGCGGGGAGGGCTGGACGAGATGACAATGGCTTCGGAATAGGTGGCGCTTTGGGAGAGTCTAGGCGGCATGTGTGAGCGGGCTGCGTCCTTGTCCAGGCCGCTCGTGGCCGAGGCGCCAGTCTGCTTACTTTGAGATCGGGGAGGCGTGCGTGGCAGTCGGGATAGCGGGGGCAGCTGCTCGGACTGTGTGATTATGGCTTCAATAGAAGACGGGGGTATGTTTCTTCGCGGCGGTGGTGATTTCTCCTTGGCGACGACGCTTTCCGTGCTCGGGTCCGACTTCTTGGTGATCCGAAAGAAATTGTCAATGGCGCCCTTGGGCATGCCAGTGTCCTTGACAGACTTGGACGCCTTTTTGGAGGGCTGCCTTTTCTTGGGCGATTTTCGAAGCGCCTTGGCCGCCTCTGCTGCTTCGAACGCTCGAATTGATTCAGGGGCGTACTGCTGCGCAAAGTTCTCCAGGATCCAAGCAAGCTCGGGTGTGGTCACGTCAAAGTTCTGCGGGGTTTTGG
Organism: Cordyceps tenuipes; assembly: GCA_025583755.1. Classification (NCBI taxonomy): domain Eukaryota; kingdom Fungi; phylum Ascomycota; class Sordariomycetes; order Hypocreales; family Cordycipitaceae; genus Cordyceps; species Cordyceps tenuipes. The sequence goes on from JANZYN010000159.1 coordinate 54,717, forward strand.
CCGCTGCGTCCTGCGACGGGGCAAACTCGTCATCGCTGTTGAGTGCGAGGCCATCCCTCCCGTATTTGATATCCTCTGCCACTTCTGTCGACAAGTCGATCGGAACCACCTCTTGGGGTATATATGATAACCGCAATTCCGGGGTAGCGTCGGTGCTGAAGTGAGTCCGGCGCTTTGAAATGTCCTGAACGAGGTTGCGCGAGTGAAGCAGGTTTTGGACAAGCATGGCTTGACCCAGCACCCGGATGAACTTTACGGCGCCTTCTCGGTAATCCCAGCCAAATGTCTCGCGGGAAAACTCGCGAAGAGATTCCAGGTCAACATTTGTGTGCTGCAGTACCTTTTGCCGGATTGCTTCGAGGTTGTGCTGCGGGGAGACGACCGGGTGAGTATAGTATCGCAAGACCTCCATGTTTGGAAAGTCATCAGGTATATTCAAGCTCTTGTGTTTTGTTCGAAAGTGGCCGCTTTCGTTGGTGACGAGCTCGTGGCGCAGCTCTGCTCGCCAAGCGTCGATGCTCTCCTTGTCGGAGCATTTGAGTCTGCAGAGTGAGCTGCCAAAGCCAGCATTGGCAGCTTCACAGGCAACTTTGACGCCGCATCCAGGGATGCCGTCGGGCAGATAGTCGCCACCGCTCATCAGGGCGACGAGCACCATGCCCTGCCTGTCCAGGCCGTGATTGGCCACGGCAGCCGTGTCGTACAGCGAGACGTGCGTGGGCGCGGTGGACGTCTTGCCCTCCGAGGACCAGTTCCGCAGCGTCTTGGTGCAGCCAAACATGATGGTGTCGACGTCTTCGCTGAGGACGGCGTCGACGATGCCGTGCTGTTGGAGCAGCGCGCACTCTGCCTCGGCCTCGCCCGGCGCATCGAGAGCAGGCAGGCCGAATAGGCGGATGAGGCGCTTGGCCTGCGAGTTGGCAACACCATCGCCGCGACCGGATCTTTTGTTTCGCTTGGTGGTGGGTTTGTTCGGGCCGTCGAATATGAATACTGGTTGGACGGGAATGGCGAGCAATCGGACGAGTCGGTAGAAGAGGGTTCGAACGGCAGGGTTCGTGCCGCCTAGATTGGCTGGTTAGATGGTGCAGCAACATCTTCACTTGAATTGGAAAGTACCTCTTGCAGCCTGGGCTTGAAATTGCCAGATGGCGACGTCAATGGCGAGTCGCAGGGGGCGGCCTTTTGCCTTGAGGGTGTCGGCGGCGAGTTTAGACAGCGACACGCGCTGGCCAGAGCCAAGCTCTCCGTAAATTCTGATGCTGTTAGAAGCGGGCAACTGGAGCGTGTTAGAAGCAGCATACCCTTTAATACCCATCAGCAAATAATAGTAGCACAATTGCCATGGTTGGCAGCAAAATATGCGTCGGCTGCGCACTGTGAACGTTGTATAGGTGAACTTTTTAGTGAGTTGGTGGCTGTGACAACTACAACTCTTGCCCCGCGTTACTCTAGTAACATTGGTCAGTAGACACTACAAGTTGGCCGCCAGAGAACCCAGCCCAAGGTTGCATCCTAGCATTTGTAAGGCCGTGGCAACTCACATGGACTTTGAATTGGAGAATTACGAGTCAAATGTATTCTCAAATTGCTTGACGGTATAGTAATGACTGTGGTCTCGCAAGGTAATGATTCAAGCTTGCTGCGGTGGGCTTTATAGCAAGTTCCTAGCTCCTTGCAGCAGCTCTAACGAATATTTAACAGCTTCTACAAAATAAGAAATGCCAGTCAAGTCTATTTTGGCCAAATTACAGGGAATTGGGCATTAACCAATAATTCGAATTTGAATATTGTAATTCGAAATGCTTTTAACAATAAAGATAAAAAGACAAATACAGAACACCAGTCATGGCGCGTAATCCGCTGAGCTGCGGGCGTTTGCGCACTCCAGATTTTTAGCAGTGACACCAAATCGCTGTGACGCCAGGGCGATCCTTAATTAACAAACAACCTCCTTACCTGGCCAAGTAGAGAGCCTGACACCGCTGAAGCTCTCTGTTCCTCTCATCACCCCTACACGAGCCCGCCACGTCAAATTCGGCCTCATGGCATCCGGAGACAGTCCGGCCTTGCCTCACAGGAGCGTCTCCAACATCCGACCCGTCCCAGGCCAGCACTCGATATCCTCGGGGCCGCAGACACCGACGCGCGGTATCTCGGGCTCATACGGCTCGCCGGCCGCCGTCCGTGCAGACGATGACTTTGTCCTCGTAGAAATCGGCTCTCGTAATGTCCGCGTCGGCTTTGCGGGAGACAGCGTCCCCAAGGCCGTCCTGTCGAGCCGGCCGCGAGACCAACGCCGCGCTGGCGACTTCAGTCAGTGGACCGAGTCGGAAGCGCCAGGAACGCATTGGGCAGCTGATCACGAAATCTGGCGTTATGACCTGCGCGACTTTGATCTCGGCTTGTTCCAGGATAAGTTGGAGAGGGTGCTGCGCGATGCCTTCACCCGGTATGCGATTTGGTCCCTGGAACACGGGCAATCGAACGACCACTAATTCCTAGGCAGGTTTTTGCTCATCGACTCGCGGCCACGGAGAGCTGGCCTGGTGCTGGACTCTGCCGTCCCTATCCCGCTTTTATCAGCCGTTCTCGATCTTCTCTTTAACCAGTTCCAGGCACCCCTTATCTCCTTGCTGGCCGCGCCGACAATGACAACCGTTGCGGCTGGCGTGCGCTCAGCACTCGTCATTGACATGGGCTGGTCTGAAACTGTTGTCACGAGCGTCTATGAATACCGCGAGGTCAAGTGCACGCGCAGTATCCGAGCAGGGAGGAGTCTGTTAAACAAAACATACAAGTTATTGCACAAAGTCATCACTGGGAAAGAGGACGAGCAAGAATCACGCGAATCCGACCATGTCATCACATTCTCCGAGTGCGAAGACATCATGTGTCGACTCATGTGGTGCCGGGGCGCAGCCTACAAATCGATACAGAGGCAGTCGACACAGCTAGACACTGTGGTAGAGCAAGACGAAACAGAAATGGATGCATCCCATCCACGAGGAGATGCCAAGATTCCTCTGCGGACAGCCTCACCACCAAAGAATATACAAGTGTCGTTTGAGAAGCTGGCAGATGTTTGCGACGACGCCATGTTTGATCCCTCGGCCACCCCATCGTCCTTTGACGATCATGAGCTTCCGCTGCACTGGCTTGTGTATCAGCATCTACTTCAGCTACCACTCGATGTTAGGGCTGTTTGTATGTCTCGCATAATGTTCACAGGTGGCTGCTCAAACATCCTCGGCATCAAGGAGCGGCTGATCGATGAAGTGTCCAGTATCATTGACAAGCGTGGCTGGACTCCTGTCGTCGGAAAAGGCGCGGATCGCTTTCGAAATAGTGCGCAGATTCGTCGCAGCAGTGTCATGTCACGCAACGCCGAATCACCTGCTCCTTCAGAATCGAGCGAGGATACCGAACGATCCCGATCCCGACCCAGTTCCATCGCCACACAGACCGAAGAGGATGCCATTGAGGCAAAGCTGGCCAGAAATCGGAAAGTTTTGCCTCAGTTCCAAGGACAGCTACGCGTGCTTGACTCCCTGGGGCCTTGGGCCGGTGCCAGTTTGCTCTGCCAGCTTAAGATAGCTGCCATGGCGACCGTCGACCGGGAACTTTGGTTGCAACAGGGCGCAAACGGAGCATCGCGACCCGGAGACGTGGATTTTAAAATGCAGCAGAAACCAAGTATGGGAGCTGGCGGTTTGATAAGAACAAGCGGTGGGCACCATAGTAATTGGACGTTGGGAATTTGGGGCTCGATATGATGAGCTGGTTCTGGTTGGTTTCCATTATAGTCGTAGTAGTAGTAGATACCAGGGGTTACGTTGACGCACAACACTGAAAAAGTATTATCCAGAGCAAAAAGAATTAGTGAGGACGTAGAGTAGAATCAATTTCACCTAGATAATTTCCACCGTCGTAATACTATCAAACCCATGGCCATGATAACGATCCTGGCCACCACGCTCGGCTAATTGCATAAAAGCTCACCTTGCCAAGTCAGCCCATCTCCAGCTTCAACTTGAACTTGAGCAAACACACACACAAACATCCGCGCCCACCATGCAAAGATTAATAAAACGGCTTCATTGCCCGTCGCCGAAGCTCGCGACACGGCCCGCGACACATAGGAGCTACTGCACATCCCCCTCCCCTGCCGCCAAGCGCCCGCCCAACGGCCCCAAGCCCGCGCTGGACATCAAGCACATCCGCCAGAACCCGGAGCTGTACGAGACGACGTGCCGGGAGCGGCTGTACGATGCGCAGGCCGGCAACCCGGCCAATATCGTCGCCCTCAGCGAGCAGCTCGTGCAGCTGCAGCACAGCGGGCGCGGCCTGCGCGAGCGCGCCAACATCCTCCGGCGCGTCCTCGCCAACCCAGCCGCGCTCACCGACGACAGCTCCCTCGGGGACCTCAAGGCGCTGAGCCGCGAGGCGCTGCACGCCGACGCGCGGCGCGTCAAGGAGGCGCTCGCGGGCATCGTCCGCGCCGAGGCCGACGCCCGCCGCGCGCTCGAGGCGCTTGCCCTCGCGCTGCCCAACCTCACCAGCGCCGAGACGCCGCGCGGCACCGAGCCGCGCCTCCTCCGGTACGTCGGCGGGCCGCGCCGGGAATTCGACGAGGAAGGCCGCAGCAGCGGCAGCGGCGCGGCGCGCATCTGGCGCTCCCACGCGCACATTGGCGCCGAGCTCGGCCTGCTCGACTTCGCCGCCGCCGCGCAGTCGTCCGGTTGGGGCTGGTACTACCTCGTCGGCGCCGGCGCGCAGCTGGAGCAGGCGCTGGTGCAGCACGCGCTGGGCGTGGCCGCGCGCCGCGGCTGGGCGCGCGTCGCGCCCCCGAGCGTCGTCTACGCACACGTCGCCGCCGCCTGCGGCTTCCAGCCGCGCGACCAGCACGGCGAGCAGCAAGTGTACGCGCTGGCGCAGTCCCCCGCCGACGCCGCCGCCGGCGTGCCCCCGCTGGTGCTCGCGGGCACCGCCGAGATCCCGCTCGCCGCGATGCACGCCGGCGCGACGCTGGACACGGCCGCGCTGCCGGTGCGGCGCGTCGCGGCGTCGCGCTGCTACCGCGCCGAGGCGGGCGCGCGCGGCGCCGACACGCGCGGGCTGTACCGCGTGCACGAGTTCACAAAGGTGGAGATGCTGGCGTGGACGCGCGCGGACGCGGCGCAGGCGCGGCTGGTGTTTGAGGAGATGCTGGACGTGCAGGCGGAGATGCTGGACTCGCTCGGGCTGCACGCGCGGGTGCTGGAGATGCCGAGTGCGGACCTCGGCGCGTCGGCGGCCCGCAAGGTCGACATGGAGGTCTGGTTCCCGAGCCGCCAGGAGCACGCCGCCGGCGGCTGGGGCGAGGTGTCCTCGGCGAGCATCTGCACGGACTACCAGACGCGTCGGCTGCAGACGCGTGCGCGGCCGGGCGGCCGGGCGGCGGGTGGTGGCGGCGGCGAGGACGTTGAGTTTCCGTGGACGCTCAATGGTACCGCGCTGGCGGTGCCGCGCGTGCTGGCGGCACTGCTCGAGGTCGGGTGGGATGAGCGGGCGAGGACGGTGGCGATTCCGGAGTGTCTGCGGCCGTGGATGGACGGACTGGACAAGATTGGCCCGCCTACAAACCGCAACAAGTCAAGTTGAAGAGAGGAGGGGACGAACACCACCCTTTATCGCTTGGTTGGAACGGGGGAGGAGCTGTCGCATTCAGTTGCGTGTATAAATAACTTTACATTAGACATGGTTTCTTAAATCATGGTTGGCGTGAGCTTTCGAAAATAATACCACTTTTTACTATTTCTTGCAATCTATCGAATGATACATGAAAACCATATACTCTTGGCTGGGGTATATTCTTTGTAAATGATCAGAATCATATCTATCGTGACTCATCAGCTGGACAGTGGATTGCCCAGTGGGGGGGGGGGGGGGGGGGGGGGGACATCCCCCAAAACCCCGGCGGAGGCCTTAGGGTGTTACAGGTATG